>WSUI01001188.1:0-10912 GCA_019633595.1 Tulasnella sp. UAMH 9824 | reverse complement strand
TCTTGCGGTGACGGGTCGAAAATTTTGAACGGTAACGATGAACGGTGTAAGAGTCAAGTGTAAAAGATCAGAAATGGTGTGGCTTGGTCGAATCGCGCTCTCATCACCACATGGAGAGGTCAGGGGGACCTGCAGCGGGTTTCCCGGATAGCGAGGTGGGGGAAGGAATTGGATTCTACCTCCTACAAACCGTGGGACTAACTGCCGCCGGAGGCTCCCCTCTCCAGCGTATATCCAGTCCCACGCACTAAGTTGCCTTAATCAAAGGTTGACAAGTTCCTCTCGCCTAAAAAGATATGGCCCGAAATGTTAGTCTGCGATGTGGCGCAACGGGCTGTCATGTAGCCAAGCTGGGCTACTTACCGGGGGTTGGAGCTTGAACAGAAGTTGGGAGGTCAGACTGAACCCTTGTTTGCTTGCATTTGGGCGGTGCGCGAGTTCCAAGCCCACTTTGCCACTTTGCCTTCGTGCCCGAGTGGAATATAGGATCCCAAAGTACTAGCTACGCTCTAGGGCAGCTATTTTACAAAACGAGAGATATGTACAAGAGCATGGCCGTAAGTCTACTCAACGTGACATTGCGTAAAACGGTCGGCTTTATAATTTGTTCACCCCCCATTCGGTTGCGGCGCCTCTTCGTTCCACGTTATAGCTAGCGTCCCAGCCTTATTCTGTTCCCATAAGTTGAACGCACTCTACGCCTTTAGTTTCCCTGATCTTCATTACTGTTATCAGGTCAAGAAAAGGTCGTGGATTGCATTTCCACAGAAAGGCTTGGAGCCAGATAGTAATCGCTAAGGGTGGCGGGTGCAAAAAGGATTTCGAAAATATGAAGAGTCTCGATTGCACGATATCGAGGAGATACTGGGCACTCCAGCCTATCGAAATTATTAGGAACTCTCGGAGGCACGGAAGGGAAGGCAACGAGGCATTTGGGCTGAGAGGCTGGCAGAGAGACCGAAGTACCATGCGAACTTCCTCCAGTTGATCGGTCTTGACCAGTAGTCTTGTCACGCACCGAAGGGGTGCCATGTCCTTCAATATGGCATCACTAACCACGGCGTTAGAGGTAAGTCGAACTTGGAGGCCGGGTTCTCCCTGTAGAATATGCCCGACCCAGCCAACGCCGAGAGGGTTGAAACCATGCATGTAGATCGAGAAGCCACGGCTCCGATCGGCTGGGACCATGGATCTCCAATGAAACCCGGAATTTTCGACCGACATCTCGGATGCCCCGTTTTCGATATGAATTTTCCGGAGTACCCCTTGAAAAGTATTCAAGGTTTCGTTCATGAAATGCTGGTAGTAGGCTCCATCCCCGCCCCCCACGCTCACTGCGAGGTTGATACACGATGGCGCTCGGATATGTTGCAGGATGTAATCTGTTGCATCGTTGTCATCACACTGGAGTTCGATGGATCTGAGACGGGAAAGGATGACGAAAGAAGAAGAAAGTTGGCCTGTCATGCTCTTGATGTCGCCTTCTAGGCAAAGTTCTTCTAGGTCGGGGCTTACGCGAAGGATATCGACAATATGACCCGTGGTCAAGTTGGGACGCACGCCTCTAAGCAACAAGGCTTTTAGTCCTGTGAAGAGCCCCGTCCTCATTGAAGCGAAACATCCCATAACGTCACGTATTGGAGGTTAGTTGTCTGCCCTCCAAGGAGCTCCAGCGGTCCCGTATCCACCACATCTTCCCATGGTCCGCTAACAATGAGTTTTTGGAGGAGAGGAGCAGGAGCTGCCAGGTATCCCGGCAGACATGTTTCCTCAGAAATTTCCAAAGAGAGGGCGGACCAGCAGGGCCGTGTATGGGCAATGGTTTCGAGGAACCGTTCTGGTGAAGGGTAGTGGTTTTTGTTCGGCTGCGTTACGTAGTCATACGCGATGAGCAGGGGGAGGCTCCCAGAGGCATAATAGTCGTGTTGTTGACGTGAAGAGGTAGAGTGGAAAGGATGATCATCCAAAAAGAAGGGGTTCCATCGATAACCTCTTGCCACTGTTTCGCAACCTGTCGGATGGTGTATAGCATTTGCATATAACCGCGCAGGGCACTCGCTCCGTGTGGGAACTGAAGAATAATTCTCAGTAGTGTCAAATGAAGTGTAGAGATGAGCAGTTCGGTGGGAAGCTGGGGTATCGGAAACCGAGGTCGAGCGTTTCGGAGGCTACTTGCTTGGTGTGACTCAATACTGTTGGCATCATCGCCTATTCCCGATTCAACTAGTTCAGAGTTTGTGTGGGTCATAGCGATAGTACTCGTCGCCTTGATGCGATGGACACAAACGGCCAGTCAGTTGATGACCAACCGTGGCAGACCGCGTGCGAGATGACGTCCGTCGATCAATCAATGGATAGCAACGATACTGGAGAAGAAGAGAGGGCTTGAGGGTTAGTCTGGATCGTACCATCGAAAGTGGTTATTTGCAAAGTTGGTCCGCTTACCACAACTAGGATCCCAGAGAGCCAGGAAGTTCAGGGTACGACCGGGGTCTTATTTGGTCCGATTCCTGGCCACAGCGTGGACCAGGTCTCCAAACCCAAAATGCCAGTTTGCATCTCACGATGGCCTTGTTTCCTCCTCCCACCATCCGGTTTGACCCCTCCCCCTCCTACTCGTTATATAATGCAATTTGCCTACACCCCTCCCCTTCATTCCTGTCCACAGTGTAGCTTGGACCGAGAATTTGAACCTGAAATAAAAAGAAGCATCTTGTCTTGGTCTTCCGTGCCCTTGCATGTTTGCTTTTGGGATCGAGCGCAATCCCACCCCTCAACTCTTCCCGTTCGCCAAACTTCCAAGTTCGTGTCCCACCTGCGCTAAGGACTTAGCTGTATAATGCTTTTGCTCCGAATTTGCTTTTTAGAGGTGAGACTCCTGCTCTCTTATGGCTTTGATCTCCGTGTCCCTACTTCCCATCCCTTCAAGGCCCGTGCCCATCAAGCACGTTTCCGCGTCCGCCGAAATTCCTTCCCCCTTGTTACTCTTTTCTCCAGATTTTCCTCTATTTTGTCCCACTATCGCTCACTCTCTACGCCCCTCTGATTTAACTGAGTGTATAGAGTCCATCCTTGTATTAGATTACTGTACTAAATAGAGTGTAACGCATCGGAGGCGTTTATCGACGGGGTTTGGGCTGGAGTGATGAGGTCGGACTCTTCCACGGCCTTCCGGCCTCCTACAAACGACTAAAAGCCCGGCACGGCACGGCCAAATCCTAACAGAACTCTCTTTTCGAACAACTTGCTCCAAGTGCTCATCTCGTGCTGTGGCCAGGACTGCCCGGAGGGCAATGCTTTCACCCCTCTGGCGATGGCCTATTTGCCCCCCCCCCGGTGTTCGTTTTCGACTACCCCAGTCCCGCTCCCAAAGTCCCTTCCCTCTGGAATGGTCAGGCCATTTGGATTAATCGCCATCTAACCCTTTAATCACACGCTGTTGTTTCTATTTTGGCGGATCCGAGCCGCTTCCGTTCCTCTTCGCGCTTTGTCCTTGGAATCCCTGCTCCTCCTGGACCACAATGAATTGACCACTCTTTCGCATTCGCTAGATCCTTTCCCTATTCTTCTTATCGTATTTACACCATCGATTACCATTTGGTCCAGCTCAGATCTTTCTTGTTCTCTGCGGCCCATGGGGGTAATGTGCTCCATGTCCAAAGCCTGGCACAGCACAGCCAAATTGTAGCTTCTGGTTTGGCACCCGTTCAGCAACTGAAAGCCTGGCGCGGCACGGCCAAGTTTCTATTATAAGGGACTCGACTCTACGAGCTTTGCGCTGTGGCCAGTTGTGCCCGGAGGGCGATGCTTTTTGTGCCGCGCCTCCCCATGCCCTTCCAATTCTTCCAGTTTGCAGGAGCCAAATCGTCATGCCAATGAAGGGATATATTTGCTTTCAAAATGGACACACGTTCACCAGAATGTAGAAGTCGGATCTCAATAGTCCTGATGATTTTCTACGGTATCTATCTTGTCACCAAAACTGGGGAAGTATAGGAATACGGATGACTATGTACAATGTAGATGCGACAGTGCTTGAAATGTCCTTCGTTAACCCCACGACGGTTCGGATGTCTCCTCGTTCCAGGTTATCGCTAACATGCCACATGGAGGATGAGGGTCAGTAACCTGGACGCACCGGACTCCTTCGGTTTCCCTAATCTTCTTGAAGGTGGTAAGGTCGACAATGGGTCGTGGGGTGTGATCCCACTCCGTAAAACCTTGACGCCAGATACTGATCGTTAAAGGGGGCTGCTCCAGATCCGACTCCGAAAATGCGGTGCGCCTCCGTTGCACCATATCAAGGAGAGCTAGAGCACTCCAGTGTGGCGACGTTATTTTAAGCTCTCGAAGGCACGGGAGCGACGGTGTCAGCGTGTTTAGACTGAGCGGTTGGTGGAGAAACTTAAGGATTTCGTGGGTTCTCTGGATGTGACGTGTTGGGACCAGGGCTGTGGTCACACAACGCAGGGGTGCAAGGTCCCCTAGTTCATCACTTAGCACGGTAGCAGTATTATGAAGGTGATTACAGGTCCCACCAGGGTCCTCTCCCCACACAACCCTACTTGCACCAGTTTCCGTTGCTGGCCGAGCTGTGGCTGCCTCGTGCCTTATCAAAAATTGGGATTCGTCTATTGTCACTCATAACAACAGCGCGTCACACTCGTGGTAGAACATCAAACATGACAAGCAATACACAACGCGCAAACTAGGCCTGTTCGCCGCGCGCCGAAAAGCTGTGAGGACGAGACGCTAGTCCCACGGTTCGGCTCACCTAACCAGTTCAACGAAGTGACGCTGACGACTCTTCGTCCGTTGGCAGGGGCATATTACTAAGGAACCGAGTATTAAGAAAAGGCACAGTGGGGGATGAGTAAGCAGGAGGGCCTCAGGAGGGCCGTGGTCTGTAAAGACGTAAAGCGTACATGTTCACCAATTATTACCGGACCGCTGTACTATAAGTAGAGTAGATTAGTATGTCGGTACGGTGGGAATCTTCTCTCGAGCATAAATCTTACGGCGCCTGAAATTGTATTAGTGCCTGACTACTGTCTGTCTCCGTTCAATGTAGATAATTCTCATAGCTAAATAGTGCAATATTTTCTTCTTTTATCGGAGGGTTGGGGAAATGGCGCCTGCGCGCCGCGACGATTTACTGATTGCGGTACGGTACTCTAGGTGAGTCGTTTACCTAATTGGGGCGACTTACAAGAGCGGTCGGGAATGGGCTGAGATGTACACTTAGGCCGGCTACAAAGTAGGAGCCTACTTTTACTTTAATTACGGCCTACATTATGAACGATCAGTTTGGCGTGTTATTGCTCGTTTTATTCAGTAGCCGGCGCTTGGATCGAGTTTTGGCGCTTTTAAGACGGCCGGAAGGCGCTAGGCGGGGGCCCGGGTGTGTCAGAAATCTCAGCGCGACCCGCGAGACCTTGCCCAATAGGCAATAGATCGGAGCTACGAGTGAGCGATTTGAAGCCAAAAAAGGGCAAGAGAATAGTGGCACGAGAGAAGTGCTTATTGCTACGATTCTCGGTTGCATACAAGGGAAAGTGAAGGGCATTTGTCTTTCTTCTTTCCGAATCTGTCCCTGGTATATTCTAAGTCCATTCCTAGACAGAAGCATCGCAAGCTATCCATATCATACACGTACGTCTACATCTGTAATTTGATTGCGTTTTTACATGGTTAATTACTAGCTGTCCGCCACTCCGACGATAATCTTCCAATGTCTTTGATTGAATATCCTCACCTCTAGGGTTCGTCCTCACCGGTCCCTCTGTGTAGCACGCCACATCCAACCACTACGCTATTGCCAGCAATGACGGCAGTTCTACTATGATCCCGTCCTCTCCAAACCCTTGCTTCGGCAACTGGGCCTCAGAAACCGACACTCCGACTAGTAACATGTCTTGAGACTTGCATTGTCAACCCGGTGTTCCAAACGTCTAAGTCAGAATGTACTCATATGACTGGTGCTAAAGTATTCATTAATCCCTAATTAAAACAATAGCTATTGACGCGACGAGAATCGGCACTCCAGCTGTATCTGCGCTCGTCATCCTTCTAACTTCGAATCAAGGAGCAATATTATTTCGTTTCCGTATTAATCATCCTATATCCAATTCACGCTCCCCCTCCACACTCTTTTGGCCATCTCATAACCCAGGGCTCTCGCCAGCATGGCAGAGCAACCACGACGCTTCCCGCTCCTGCTCTGTGGACCCACCCCATTGCCAATCAGCCTTCTACCTCCACAACAACGTTATTGAGATTTGCTTTTTGCCCTAGTGTATGTGGGCCTGGTACTGCTAGGTATTTTTTATTCGTCAGAGCTTTGCAGAGATCTATATTGTGTTGAATCCCTACCTACCTGCTTTTACAACGGGAATAACATCCCTCGCATCTCCTGCGCAGTAGAGGAGGTATTCCAGAGCGCGGCCTTGTGTTACTGTAAAGTGCTTAAGCAAATAGTTCAGCGCGACCTGACATGCGAGAGCAGCAACTAGATGGGGCTCACCATACAAGCAAGTACCTCACCGTTCCCGACTACACACCGTTTCCCCCTACAAGAGCGGGCACCTGGCTAATATCTGGGGCTCCTAATTGGTAAAGCGTTGGTCCGCGCGCTCATTTTGGGCTAGAAATACCTTCGAGCAGGGCGTCAGTCCAAATCAAAACACAGTCGAACCGGGGTGTTGTAAGGTCGATAGGTTGTTTATTCAACCTCATGTATGTTTGTTTGTATTTGTTGTATTAGTTGAGCAAGTCTTCAGAGTTGCAATTCACTCCAGGTGATTACAGTGGTCTAAAGACTTGAATTAGTGGTTTCTTCGGGGGAAAGTACAGCTACCCTACTCTCTTTATATAGACGAGGCGGAATAGTTATACGGTCCGGTAAAGTAAAGGAAAACATAAGAGAAACGTAGGCGAGAAGACCGATTCCCATATACAGTCTTGGTTGCGATGGAGACCCGTTCCTTGGCGAAGCGAGGGCCGATCCTCGCCTAAGGGAGGACCTCGCTCGCGTACCCTGGTCAGAAAAGGAAAAGGTCAGTAACCGCGTAGAACGAGCTAAGTAACGGAACCGTGGGATCGGGAACTCTCCCCTACAGGTGTAGGCTCCTACTAGCCACGGCCATTATGCACGAGGTCGTGCAAGTTGGTGAGAGACGAAAGCTATTCAGCGATCTGGCCGTCGTTCCAGTTTGGCTGCGCAAGTGAACATCGGCAAGGATGGTAGAGGGAGGTTGAGTTTTTGTCACATTGTAGTGTTGGCCTCGGCGTCACAATAGTTGTAACTGTTAGTTCAGGAGAAACATGGATTGGGGTTATTACCAGGGTGGTAGTCAAGGGTGCAATCGCTGTGGCTTGTACCCTTGTGGGAGCTGTAATCACCTTCACTATAATCCACGGTAGCGTGCGCAAACTGATACTGGAGGCCAGATTTTCCTTGTAGAATCTGCTCGGCCCAACGAATGCCCATGGGGCAATACGCCATGATAGAGATCGAAAAACTGCACCTCCTATGAGCTCCAGCGAGGGACTGCCACCAAAACGAGTACAAGTCGACCGACAACTTGGACCCTCCGTTTTCTGTGTGAATGTCCTGTAGCATTCCCACAAAAGGCTCCATGGTTTCGTGAATGAAGCGCGAGTAATCGCCTTGGTCTTCATCTTCGTCTTCTAGGGTCACATAGAACTTGCGACAGGCTGGTGCCCGGATGTGTCGCAGAACGTAATCTATCGGATTGCTTGTGTTGCATGTGAGTTCGATGGATCGGAGATGGGAAAGAGTTATTATGGAAGTGGGGGTTTGACTAGTCGGCATTCGGAGGCTGCCTTCGAAGCAAAGCTCCTCTAGGTCAGGGCTTGCATGGAGGAAGTCGATGATGTGACTGGCCATCAAGTCGTCGCCGGCATCTGTAAGTGACAAAGTCTTTAATCCCGAAAAGAGCCCCATTTCCCACTGGAGGAAAGCACTAGTAACTTCCACATGTCGGAGTTCGGCTGTCTGGCCTCCAAGAAGTACCAGTGGTTCCACGGTCATCTCGTAAGTATCCCATGCATTGCTTATTACGACTGTCCGGAGAAGCGGAGCAGGAGTTGCTAGGTATACCGAAATGCCCTCGCCGTCGCGTGTGTCGAGAGCAACGGCAGACCAGCGGGACCGTGTATGTGCGACTGTGTCGAGGAATTCCTCCGGAGAAGGGTCGTTGCGTAGGTTCGGTTCCTCTGGGATCTCATACACAATTGCTAAGGAACGGCTCGCAGAGCGAAAAATAGTGGCGTTGTTGACGTGGTGTGGTAAATTGGAAAGGATGACTGGCCAAAAGGCGGGTGTTCCGTCGATCACGTTTTGCCATCGTGTAGAAACCTGCCGTAGAGTGTAGAGTTTCCGCATGTACGTGCGGGAAGAAATCGCTTCGTCGATGGAGGTAAAGCTTACGCATGGGAGTGCCCAGTGGATGATGGAGGTGAGAGTTTCGGTAGGAAGTTTGGATATTGGGGAATTTTGTTGGTAGAGAGTTGCCCCGTGTGGCGCAATGGGGTTGGTATCATCGTTGACCGTCGCTACTGTTTCCGCTGCCCGAGAGTCAGTGCTCGACAACATCGCTTTCCCTTCAGTTTTAGTCTAGTGGAATGCATGGCAATGTTAGTTCGTGGCTGAGCGCGACAGCCAGTACACCCACCGACGTCACGGCAACGGGTAACAAGTGGAATGCTCCAGATCCTTGGGTTGAGAGGCGGTAATCTTGCAGCTTGGCCTATGTCACGGTGGTAGTGGTTGCTGTCTTATCTTAGTTGCACGCTGGAGTGCCTACCGATTGGACGGGACGAGTTCGAATCCAGACTGAGGACCTATATTTGCCCCCATTTGGGCCCTGGCTCGAGAACGTGCCTGGATTTGGAAGAGTGTACGGGCTCATATCGCCAGGAGAGCGCTTCATCAATGCCGATTCTATCCTGTCGAACAAGGCGTCTTTCTGTTTTCAAGGTAGATTGCGGAGACCCAGGCTGTCGGGCCGTATCCATCACCCCCCCCCCAATTGTACTTCGGCCGGAATGGAAAGATTCAATCAGGAAAAATGAATACAAATCTCTGCCACACCAAATAAAGCCAAAATACATAAAGGCAAAGAGAGAAATCAATATCGTTTTCGACCAGCTGATTGATCCGAAAAGGCCCAATCGCTGGACGGAGAGTTGGGTAAGGATTGAGGCGAATCACGGCAGTGCCAAGGAAAAAATGAGGAGGGAGGACAGGAATGCCCGAATCTACGAAATCAAATTCCCTTAAACGTTGGTAGGGTGGTTCTGCTTGGGGGTCTCCTGCGGGGGCCCAGGATAGGTCGGCGGACCTTCGGGAGCCTTGTAGTAAAACGGCATAAGGGACACGCCGAGATCAGCAAGGGCGCCTCGAACAAGTAGAAGTACCGCTTAGCCAGGTAGGGGCAAGACTTACGTAGTTAGTCTGAGTCTGAGGAGGAGCTCCTGATGGAGGAGCATATGATCCTGGTCCTCTGTTGAACTCTCCTGTATAAGCGTTGGGCGGGTACTGGGTTCCGGGAGCTGGTTGCCATTGTCCATATGGTCCAGGTTGAGGAGAACCATAGGGCTGCCCCTGTTGCGGCGGGTAGCCTGGTTGATAAGGTTGCTGTCCCGGTTGAACGATAAAGGATTTGTTGATGGTTGTGATGCGACGTCGTCGGTACCACCCAGCAAGGCAGATGATCAGAATGCCTAAAATGACTATAGGTTGTCGATGGAGCCGGAAGCCACGAACATCGAAGAGTCAGCGCAGTGTGTCCGTCGGTCTATGAGGAGATATACCCACCAACGGCGATCCCGATCCCAATCCGAGCACCGTTGCTAAGCCCTGTACATCGATAATAGCCATATCTTAAGAGGATAGAACAAGAGCAAGAGTAAATTTTGGGTAGAAGAGGGGTCAGTGCGTTCGAATTTCAATGCTGACTGCGGGAACTCGACTGGGAAAAGACCTACATATCGTAATAGCAATATGCTCTGGCTTGAGGGAGTAGAGTAGCCGCAAGCACTGCGAGCGCAGTACGTCTATTGATCATCGTTGACGGGTTTCGTGGACGGGCGAAGGTGGTTGAAGCGAAGGCAAAACGACGGGATAGTTCCACGGCCAAGCACAACCCTCGAAGGTGGTTCCGATCACGTGGGCGCTATAACCCCGGGATATCCGGGACCGGCCACATAATGCCGTAGTATGCCTTGTTCGGGTGCGACACCTCCCTTCACTACAGCTCAGGGAAACGGCCTGCCGATGTCCATTCGTCTCCTGGAATTGAGCTATCTCGGGGTTCATGACTCATATCGACTGCCTTGAACCAGGACTCGTTTTTGGCTAAAACGCCGACTCGCCAAATGCGTTTGCCAACGAGCAAGGCTTATTACATACACGGCTTTGCAACTTGTGTTCCTTCCGTTCACTTCCAGTGTCTGGGACCTCCCACTCGCCGAGTCCTTGGGATTCTGACACATATCATTCCAAAAAAGAAAGAAAGTAGGGTACAAAGGTGTTACAGCTCAATTTTCGAGGAGACTGGAGAGCGAGAGGTCTTGCCCTCGCATTAGCCCCACACCACTCGCGATTCTTCTTCGTTCCATACAACACCCATCATCCCAGGCTGCTCCTTCAAGCATCCGAGACGGACTGATTCCACCCCATCAACGGAACAAAGATAATTGATCTTCTCCATGCTGATGATGACCTTGGGTTGGTCGGGACGTTGAAACCAAGTAGCTTCTGATGAAGTGAAGTCGAGTCGCAGTTTGCAGCGAGGTCGCGAGGGCTCCGGTTTGTCATTTGAATATCTTTGCTTCACAGCTTCAATTATCGTGTCTATGTCTGACTTCCAGTTGAGTAGCTGGAGGG
>WSUI01001186.1:0-10931 GCA_019633595.1 Tulasnella sp. UAMH 9824 | reverse complement strand
CGAGTCCACCTAAGCCTTCTATCCCGGACCTCGTCCTCTCCAGAAAGCCACGCCACTCAGCGCGATGGATCGAGAAGTTCACGCTTGAAGGACGGGTACTCCTGTACGCGGGGTCAACCCCTCCTGGCCAGCCGGTCAAGTGGGTCATTCGGTTCGACCCTTATTCTGGTCGCCACATCACCAGGCACGGAGACCAGTCCAGTACCCATGAGCGCGAGTTCATGGATGGCAATCTACTCAATATCCTTCTGTTGGGAGGCATGACCCAGCCTCTCTCGGTCGTCTCCATTCCCGCGATTCTCCTGGACGCGCCCAGACAAACGGTGAAGGAGTCCAACAAACTTGCTATCACCAGCGACTCGCTCGACATTACGATCACAACCTCCCGTCTTTCTCCCTCCTCACTTTGCACTCCAGATGTCTCGACCATCATCGACTACCGAGGACCTTCGATCGTCGCGCGTGCCGCGTTCACCGAACTCGATGGCAGCACCACCCCTGAAGACGTAGCGGCACTGGATCTGCTCGAGGAAAGGAGCTCCTCCGGGACTACTCATGAAGCCGTCCCTGCCAACGCCCCGGACAATGCTGGAGACTCAACCTCGGCCAACCACACCTCGCTCACCAGCCAACACATCGCGTGGTTCGACCCAAACTCCGACCCTCTCCTCCACGAACAGAGGACAGCAGTCCTCCTGGGGCTCCGCTCGTTACGCCCCGTCTTTGAGGAACCAGCCCTCCAACGTCACACTCAGGACGCTGGAGAGAATGGTCGGATGGAGGTTAGGGAGCAGGACAAGGTGGGGAGCACTACTGTAGAGGAGGATGTTCAGCAGGAGGAAGTGCACCAGAGGAGGAAGCGCCGTGGCGGAAAGAGGAACACGGCGTGGAAAAACAAACGCCGACAAGAGAAAGAGGACAGAGAGCGGGATCCTGAGGCTGGTCCCTCGGGCCTGCGATAAATGCTCTTTCTGGCATCGGACCATCGCCTCCGGTCAATTTGTCAAACCACAGCGCTTAAACTCAAACCATCGACTCCACAATGATCGTTACTCGACTCTACAAAGAACAGCGCTGAAATCCAACAATCGATTCACAAGAATCGCCACTCGACGACACTCTCACTCGACATCTGGTTCACCAACCTCGACCTTCTCGCCTCAAGCGCTCAGCCCGAAGACACAACCAAGCGAAGCTCGATCAGGCAAGAAGCAACAGCCGACTTCGCCTCTCTCAAGAAACCATCAACTCGGCTCTCCGGGTGGTGGGAGCATCCCGTCGTGAGGTAACTTTTCCTTCTAGCCTGATTGAAGCCCCCAGTACGGCGTACCAGGCGTAATTACGTGGCGGCGAGCGTTTGGAACTAAGAAAGCGTTCCCTGCCTCGCGACCAGCTACGGCGCCTGGCGTTGACTGCGGAAGGGTCATCGGACTTGCTCCTTCTTCGGAAAGGTGGGTGGCAAACGACCTGAGGCGCGCGTGTGCAGTCTTCGCGGATGTGGGATTGCGCACGTCCCCGACCATGTGTAGCGGGGATAACCCCCATGGTAAGGTGATATCAGGCCGGCTGGATGCTCTTTCGAGAGAGATGGTGAGCTAGTCTGTTTGTTTTGTCTGGGAAAGGTTTGTTTGGCCTCTGCTCTTTGGAATTGGGGCTTGGGGTTGGAGGGGAGAGAGCGGTGGCCAGGCTCGTTCGAGACTGTCCTAGTGGAATCGCCGCTATAAATTGAGTCCCTTCGTCTCTGTTTCGTCGCGCGTCTGAACTTTCCGTTTCGTTTACTCTCTTTCGCTTGTTCATGTCTCATCCTCTCGTCGTGCGTTCCTCTTTCCTCTCGTACTTGTACCTAAAAAGAAAAAAAAAACCCAAATAAAAAAATTTACCCCACCCGTCAGACTCTACGTGTGCATCCAGAACACTTAGCCGATAAGATTGATTGGGCACTCGAGCTGCTATCACGTGAGCATCGAGGTGCCCGGCGCAAGTCTTCACCGTGTCCCTGCCAACCTCCAGGCAACGAACAAATCGTCGTCATGCGCAGTCCGACAGCCCTCCTCCTCTCCGACCACTTGACCCATGGTCCTTTACCACTACAACCTCACCTCCTACCCGCCACACAGCTACAACTCCAAGTATTTGGTTCGCCCCTCACTCAAACACCACCTATTAACGCTGTACCGCCTAGTCTTAGAGACAAAAATGGGACAAATTCTTAGTGTGGAAGAACCAGACTATTCACTCAAGCGCAACAAGGGAGTTCCGGCGCTGCGCTCCGGTGTTGACCGCTATACACGACTATGAGAATACTTGCACCTGAAAGCCCAGGACGTCTAAGTGTCTTCAATCTAATCTAAGCGACATTAATATTAGTGCACATATGAAATGCGTCCCAGCCACTACTGTATATGAGACCCGGCGGTCCCGTGCGGCTCGAGTCCGCCATCGGATCATTTGTTTTCGTGGCTGAGCCGTCGGGTGCCTGGATTTGAATTTGAGCCGCACCTTCCATCCATTCCCCACCCCCCCCCGAGACCGCCAACTCCTTCGACAATCGATTGAATGGACACGTCCTTCCAACCTTCTTGACCAACTCCCTCGCACGCATCACTCACTCCTCAATACTTCACATCAATGTTCTTATTAATCTTCTCCACCGTCCACCGTGAAGTTCCATTCCGCCCGGATTCCTTTCAACTCCATCGGGCCCTGCTACCGCCAACGCGTCTCATCGTAATACAAGGGCTGCAGCAACACGACGCTACCCAAACTGCATGGCTGCGTAACGTCACAGGTGTTCGTGCCTCTCGAGGCTTGTAGCCACCTGCAGTTGCGGCGACCGTCCCGACCGTCGGACAGACAGAGTGTAAAGGCGAGGGTAGACTTGCGATAGCGTTACGGCGTGAGCATGGTTTGACCTACTACTTCAGTTGAAATTCTGCTGACCGTCATTTTCCCTCCTTCGACCGTTTTAAAGACCGTAGCTTCCTAGCTTACAAGACCCCTGGTTAGTTGACCCTCCTCACTACGCTGGTTGTGGACGGTTCCGGCCAGTGAAGAGCGCTCACTCCCTTCGCCTTTACGAATCGGCCATTTCCCCAAAGTTAGCTGGGTTACATTCAACGTCATCGATCTGTGAGTACTCAAGATGATCAATTCTTCCTCGTACTAGCCTCTTCGACGGACTCTTTGATCATTAGTCGTCCACGTCCGCCTCTCCTGCCTGCCACCCTAAACGATGCGTACTATCGACTATTTGGAAGCGACTACTCCACTCAGCCAAGCGGGATCTGTCATCCAATCTCACCAACCAGCTAAACCGGTTGTCGCCAGAGAAGGCGCCAGCTGCATTGAAAGCCAGTATGGGGTCGCCAGTTCAGTACGTACGTTGCTGTACATACCTTGTTTCGCAGTCACTATGTTATTCTATGTTGTTTGTGCAAAGCTGCTGCGATTAGGTCGGTAACTTGTCTCCTCGCTGGAGATGCCTCTAACCATGAGGGAAGGCATCAGGCAAAGCAGCGTCGGGCTCCAGCCCGCGGATCGAGAGTTCAATATATGTCATTTAAAAGCATCTCAGCCCTGATATCAGTGAGGCGAGAGGGGAATGTATACAGAGATTCAGGTCTGAACCTAGTAAACCGCTCAACATCATCCCACCGGATGTCGACCACGATGCACCGAGGTGAATCCCCTCCCGGCAATCAATGCAAATGAGCGCTTGGAGCGACTTACTTTGTGTACGCCCCACCCTGTACCAAACAAAGGCACAGATGTGATCGAGAAGCTGAAATCTTACGAGAGGGGCGAAGAGTGGAGGCTTGGACCGGTAATGATCATGCACATCACCCTATCTGTGTGCGCTTATAACGATCTTCAATCGGCAGTCCCATAATAGTAAACGATTTGATTGGCGCGCGGGAGACTATCACCACGTGGGGAACCTGCCGGCGGTCTGCGCGAAGGAACCCCATCGTCAGCCTCATTTCCAGCCGAAAAGCGCTTATTAATGTGAGCGTTCAGGAGGATCGGAGTTGATAGTTACCGCGGGCCTCAACGCATCCTCGTTGATGAAAAACGCTCGTGATGGTCACGGGGCAGCAACGCGCCGCCGCCGGTTCCTGGACCTGCCGCAGATCTGCGCTACGGGGCCCCAACCCACGCCCAAGGCACTAGTGATTCTCCACAACCCTGCGAGATGTCTTGCGCGATGTCTCTCTTCGTCGATCACACCCTGGATGCCGGCCGGACATACGTGGGACGGGGGATAGGAGGGTTTGAGAATGATGCGAAACGACGGTGGAAACGACACGATGATCGCGAAAACGTCGTTTTGACGTCGTCTTTGGCCCATCCCGGTGAAACCCTGCAGTCAGAACCCAAATTGATATTGCCCGTTAGTCATAGAAGCATGCCAACAGCTCTCTTGTACAATGTCCTAATATTAGCAAGCTTAAGACACAAAACTCCGAACCCAAGTACGACCGCGGAGAGGGCCTACTCCGAGTTGATTAGCGCCCGACCCCGGAGAAGTTGGCTTATTCGGATGGATAGAAGCTTCTAAGGCCAATTATTTCCCAATCGTTGCCTTGTTCGGTAAGATAGAAGGATCCACTTTCCTGTTCTGTCAAGCCGGGCGAGGTCGTGTAATAGATCCGAGCCGCATAGGCGCTAGACGTCCTTTTGAACTCAGGGGGAAGTCCCCCAACGTTCACCTCAATGTGGAGCATGACTTGCAAATTAAGTTGTACCTTGCTCTGTCCCGGCAGAATTATCTGTACTCTGAAACCATCGATCCCATGTTGGGCGCCGTATAAATTGGAATGCTTCGACAGTCGACACCCCATCCCTTAGCGCTGCCCCTCCGAGGTAATAGTTCGCCCATTCATTGCAAAGATCCCTCCGCTAATTATGGGCCGAATTTCTTCTAGGAGCCTTTGTCTTTACTATGAGCTTACCTGCAGGGAATTTTGTCAGCCGTTATTTTACCAACTGGGCTGCTCAGATCCGTGGGGAAATGGACGACGACGAGCGACGGTAAGCCTTCCGGACAGCGTAGTGGAATTAGCCACACTCATTCATAATTCCAATTCCATAAGACTATATCGTCGATCGCTAAGAGGAACCCGTACTACGGTAATCTGTTCCAAAATACTTGCCAACATATTATTCCTCTTCGCGTGGTCGTACGTCTCTCTAAGTAACAAGACGTACCCCGCGGATTACACCTTCACAGGTAAGTAGCCGTAACACCCCATAAAGCGCGTTTGATAAGATTCTTGACTTTCAGGTAAAAAGTTTTGGATCGATTTCTCCGTATACGCGGGCGTTTCGGCTGGTCTTGCAGTCTTGTAAGCAACCCGGACCTCGCCACATTGGGGACGAATCTGACCACTGTATCGGCTTTCATTTCAGCTCGTTTCTTGGACTATTCCGGGAAGGCATTGTCCTGTCCCATCTCTGGTTCGAAGTGGGTTGGTTGGTTTTCGTGTTGGGATATGACGGCTGTGAGTTAGCCTGCCTGGCCATATCTAACAAGGGTGAATTAACAATTATATGAAGATCTCATCTGGCGGCAGGCAACATTCTGGCCACAGTACCAATCTTACGGAAAGCAGTATTTCGACGATCCCTATCTCACTGTCAGCAAGGTCTCGTTCGGGCTCACATTGTTCGGCTTGGCTATCGACATCCTCCTCTCACTTTACTGGTCCGTCTTCCTAACGGTAGCTGCTCGGCAAAATGGCAGCAAATATCCAAAAATCTGGGCCTCGGAAGTTTCAAACTTCCCTTGGCTGTTACCAAGAGGATTTTCGGACCGGCGCTCTGGCCTGGTTCAGTACATCTTTGGAGCTCCGAGAGAGATATCACCTTTCAAGTCCATTCCCGCAGGCCTAAAACGGTGGTTCCTTACTTCAACAATGTTCCGAAAATCCGGTCCTTTAGAGCCCTACTCCCACGTTCTGCTCAGGGGAACGGTGGCTTCGCTTGCCTGGGTCGCTATAATCGCATACGCCGTGATCAGCTGCGTAATCGGCCCCATCCGCCAATTTACCCAGGATAAAGGCCTCCCGACGCGTTCCCTTTTGCAAGACAGCCACGCCATGAAAACATTTGGGAACATCACCGGGTTCATCGTGAGTGCATGTGTCGTGAACCTTGGTGGCGATGAAATTAAACTCGTTGTGCTTGCAGGTCCTGAATGTAGTACCCGCCTCTCAGTACGATTCCAGTGAAAGTTACCTAGAAGATGTGTATGATGCTATTGTTGGAGGGTTCGAGGCCTCTGTTAAGAACCCGTTGAACGACGAAGGTGAACTACAGGTTATTGATTGCTGCCTTCTAAGACTGACATGAGAGGCCCAGTCTATCCTTGTGATACATCGCCTGGTGGAACATATATCAACTTGACAGATAACGGCGACGCGGACCTTCAGGTTCAAGTCCAGTGGAACTGTAGACCTGTGTGGGGTAAGGCGTTGTTTCATTTTTCGGTTTACATTCCAAGAAACTGACCACCCACTACCTCAGACGAGATAAAGTTTCGCACTACTGCATCTATACCCGATGCAAGATCATATATCTCCGTGACCTGGAATTCTTCCGCTTACGAAACGAGACCGGTCCTGAACGCGGGATTGGGTAGCCTTCATTTTGCTCGGCCGGATGCAACAGAATTCTCGCCCGTAATCACTGGACATGGCGACAACCCAAATGAAGTGGAGCCTGGAGTCACGTTCGATCTCACAGCGGGGCAAGATTTAAGCATCGGTGTCGGTCGGCGTCGGGACTATAACGTTCGGGCCACTTTCCTGGACCTCATCGGGTTCTCTCAGGTTTGCCTTCTCTATCGCATGAACCTTATCTCAGACTCACTGATGCTCAAATTAACAGCCTCCGAGTGTTTATGTGACATACCCAATCCGTGAGTGTCGTCTTTGGGCAAGCCGCATGTAGTCTACGTCGCTAATCGTTAGGTTCTAATCTCCTCGTTTCTAGTTTCCGTCACCAATAACACCGCCGCTATCAACCCACAAATCACAACATTGAATTTTTATCCCATGTGGTCGGCCTACAACGACGAGCTATATGAGCAATATCTGAACAACACGGTCCTTACCGGACTGTCAAAAACTGGTTAGTGGTTGTCAAAGCGACGCTCGGTGATTTTCGTCTAAAATCTGATCTTTCATGAACCAGGTGGTATTTACAGTGCCTTTGAAGTTGTGTTTGTTCTGTTCTTTGGCCGGTCGCTCATGGCAGCTCTGTTTGGTAAGCAGTTGTCTCACCGGAAAACACACTGCTGACTCTCCGTGCTTTGAAAGGGAAAAACAATACAAATCCCTTCGGAAGAATAGCTAACACAATACAGGGCGACAAATTCCGTAGAAAGCTGCAAGAGGCGTACCCCGGTATTGATGGGGAGGATCCCAAGCAAAGAGTTGAAGCAACTTGCGCCTTCCTGCATGATTTCATTCTGGATCTCAAGCCTCTCAATATAAAACCGACGTACATGACCAGAAGACCAACCAGAAACGGCACTGAAGATGCAAGTGCTGGGTCGGATGTCACCAGTAACGAGAAGGATATTGAAGCAGGTGATGTGATGCCGGTATGTCGAACCTACCGCTCCGAGTTGCCAATGCCAACATGCGCTAATCGCTCAGTCCCTTCGGCTACAGTATGAAAGAGAAGCGGCTTATGGGTCAGGAAAAGTGTGATACGAACTTATGACCAATCCACCGGGATAAGCAATCCCAGAATTAGTCCAGCCTTGAGTCGTCTATTGTATTTGTTTATACCGCAGGGGCTCGCATATGAGCTAGTTTATGACGATGACAGTACGAGGGACGATTCGCGCCCAGCTCATGCTCTTTGAACGTTCCCGCGATTTCTGCAGTGTTCCGTTTGCTCGAAGAAAATCGGTTATCTCGTTGGATCTCGTAAATCCAAAGATATAATCGGAACAACTCGCGATGAGGAAACGAAAAGGCGGTAGAATACATAGCAGCATGCAGCGACAGGTATCGAAACGGGAACGGGAGGGTATGGAATAGAGGAGCTTGGTCGGTGATCAAATATCTCGCTATTCAAAGGCTTCCTTTGAAGACAAATTCGTGCTGTGAGCCAGAACTGCCCGGAGGGCAATGCTCTATGTGAGGCGGGGAGGAGTCTAGTTTAACGTGGTGTGCTTGTTCGAGTGTGGCTGCTTGGGTAAGCAGTGCGAGCAAGAGGGACGCGCGACTCTCGCTTTCCTCTTCTCCCAACGACCTCCCAACGACCTGCTTGCCGTCTTCTCATTGACTTCTTGCCATCGTTGTTGCGAATTTGTTCTGCTTCTCATCATGAAGCTCTTTACTTTCATCGTCTTCGTTCTGGCCTTCTGGCCAACCCTACTCGACTGTTCCGTCAGCGGTCGAACCAGTAAGACTCTCGCTTTCCCTCTGCCCTTGGGACTCCCTCTGACCCTGTCTCCTACAGTCCCCCTGCCCACTGCTTGCTTTCCCACTAAGACTCGCCCCGTAGGCGATGCCTCTTACACGCGCACCGCTGTCTTGCAAGTCCTGCCGACCCCGCACATGGTGCACCGCAACAACGGTGCCCAATCAAGTGGTGAGTTTCCCTTTTCGGTGCAACTTCCTCGATCGCCTCCTCTTACCCTCTCTCGGCCATCCCCGCTGACTGCAATTTTTCTCTCCGTGCTCTCCGCGCAAAATAGGCCGGGCTGACTCGACCATTTTGATCTGGACTGGCTTCCAAGTCAACCCCGTCCGCGATGTTGTTGGTACTGGACATGCTTCCCTCGACTTTGCCCATCGAAACTTCCAGACGGCCTGGAGTCGCGCTCGTCACTGGTGGCGAGTTGGTTCGGTTTGGCTCGTCGACGCGGTCGTCACTTTCGCCGTGTACCTCTTATTCAGCATCACGGTCGAGGTTGCTCTACTCTCGATGGCGACCGCCGAACGACGTACAGTGCGTACTTTTTTCCTCAGCATCGTCGTGACCGCGATAACTAACGTCCATATTCTCATATAGACTGTTGGGCAACCCCAACGCAAACATACGTTCATCTCTAGCATTACTCCCGTTGAGGGTTCACTCGAACGCGACGTCCACGAACTGGTCACCCACAAGCAGCTGTCGATCCATACCCTTACGCTCGAAGGAAGACTGGTGTTGTCGTTCGAGCCCTGCATCCCAGATAGCCCAGCCGAGTGGACCGTTCTCTTCCACCCTCGCCAATATTATACCGCCACCAGCTCTACCACCAAGCCCTGCGACGACAACACAGAACCCGACGTTGTCCATAAATATGTGCTCAACATGCTCTTTCGTGGAGTCACGACATACTACCCATGGACCTGGCACACTCCAGGCATCGTTGTCAACGTGCCCAAGGAAGTTGTCAAGGAGGTACGCACGACACCCAAACCGACGTTGATCCGAAGCATTGGTGGTGCACGCAAGTCCAACGACCACGGACCCAAAACTCAACGGCGGATGGTGCGTAATGGTTCAATACCTCATTTCAAGTGCGATGACTGACGTCGATCTTCTCTTGATAGATTGTTGCACGCGCAGTGCGGAGACCGACATTTGCACCGAGCATCCTTCGTATTGGGGGTTCGCTCAAGCCTCTTGTCCGGCAACCCGTCCTCTCCAAACAACCACGCCACCCAGCTCTATGGATCGAGAAGTTCACGCTTGAAGGGCGGCTCCTCATGTACGCCGGGTCTACTCCTCCTGGCCAACCGGTGAACTGGGTCATCCAATTCAGACCTTACTCTGGCTACCACCTCACCACGCACGGGGACGACTCCAGTGCCCATCACCGCGAGTTCATGGTCGGATATCTCTTCAACATTTCCGTACGTGGAGGCTTGGGTTACCCTCCCTCAATCGTGTACGTTCCCGAAACCCTCCTCGAATTACTTGGAGGAATGGTCAGGCGGTCCAACAACCTCACCGCAACCAGCGACTCGCTTGATGTCACCATCATGGTCACCAATGCCTCTCCCTCAACACCTCATACTCCAAACGCCACGACGATCTTCGAATACCAAGTACCTTCAATGACTGCAGTCACCACTGTTGTCCAACTCGATTCCAGCGCCAATCCTGAAGCCGCGGTGGCTCTGGATCTACTCGAGAACTGGAGCTCTGCTGAACGAGTTCATGAACTCGTCCCTGCCAACGCGAAGGAGGATGACGATAAATCTAGGGAGTTCCTCGGTTATACCAACAGCCGTACAACAGACTCAGACGAAGTTGAACCTTTCCCGCCAGTCCCGGAAACTCCAACCTCATCCAACCCCACCTCGCTCGACCCCACCTACGATGACTTCATTCGCGAACAGAGGGCAGCAGTCCTCCATGAGCTACGGCTGTTGCTCCCCGAGCGGGCCCACCAACGTCACGCACGTCAAGCTTGGCAGAACGGTTCCTCGGGCCTGCGATAAACCTTCGCTTCGGCACCTCTTTCCACCTCCTCCGTCATCTTCAACCACCAAAATGACTCGTCGGCGTACTTTTCAAGAACAGTGGTCGAACCAATCAAATCGCTTCCACAACAATCACCACTCCAAACATACCCTCACTCGACACCTGGTTCATCAAGCTCAAGCCTCTCGCCTCAAGCACTGAACCCGAGGACAGCACTAACCGAAGCTGGATCAAACAAGAACCAACAGCCGATTTCGCCTCTCTCAAGAAACCATCAACTCGGCTCTCTGGGTGGTGGGAGCATCCCGTCGCGAGGTAACTTCTCCTTTTAGCCTGATTGAAGTGCCCAGTACGGCGTACCAGGCGTAATTACGTGGCGGCGAGAGAGAGGAACTAAGAAAGCGTTCCTCGCCTCATGATCAGCTGCGGCGCCTGGCGCTGACTGTGGAGGGGTCGTTGGACTTGGCCTTTCTTCGGAAAGGTAGGTGGCAAAC
>WSUI01001185.1:0-10933 GCA_019633595.1 Tulasnella sp. UAMH 9824 | reverse complement strand
TCAGAAAAGGAAAAGGTCAGTAACCGCGTAGAACAAGCTAAGTAACGGAACCGTGGGATCGGGAACTCTCCCCTACAGCAACCCTCACCTCTATTTCTCTATTTCCGTCGACCGTCGAGACTTGTCGTTCCAGCGACATGCCGACATGAGTAAGAATCTGCATGCCACCCCCTCCTCCCGATCTAACGGTATACGTGCGGCTTCTGAACCATCGTCCTGAATGCGGATCGCTTACGGTATGAATGGAAGCCTGGAATCCAGGGTGAGTGTACCCGCAAGTGGCGAGACTCCGTCCTTCTTCGTGGGAGGACTCTTCACTGGGAGATCAATCCTGCTTAGAGTAGAATCAGCCACAACCTTTTGTAGCATTGATTGCCTATTGTCTACCGTGGTCGGTTTTCCTTGTGGGTCCTTGTACAGCGCTTACTGCGGTCCAAATCCAACCAGCCGGTTTTGTTCCCTCAGTCATTTTCACTCAACCATTCTACAATTCAACGCCTGCTATAGCCTCCCAAATCAGGCGTTATCCCGCCGGAAACCGTTTGTTGTCCGTGGGAAATCAGGCAAGCTGATGGACACAAGGTTCCATCGGGAACGCCTGACCCGCTTCGTTCTGTGACTTAGCGGAAACGCCCGCCCCCCAACCCCACCCTCACCGCATACCATTCCCGCCCTCCTAGGGTCCCAAATTACTTCGGCGTCTTCTTGGGGCTCTCTAGAACCCTTCTACGTCTTTTTGGAGCTCTTTACACACTGAAGTAAGATGCTTCAACTCGGCTATGGCAACCAGCTGCGGTCCAGTTGCGCCAGTCTTCGATGATAGGCGATCCATTCTGATTTTTTGGCCGCTAAAAGCGTTGCAAGCAGCCCAGGTTAAGCTTTTACTATATATATGACATCTTACGGCTATTCCATCAATTCAATTTCGTTCTTCAAAGCTTCCGACCTCAATGAAATGGCCTCCGTACAACCGTCCTCAACGGCACGACTGCAACCGCCAAGCTCTTGAAAGGATTTGCTAACTGCCCTTAGTACTTTGATGCAAGACAGAATGAAAAAATAGCTACACGTAGGATATAAATGCTGACTACTTTGGAGTGATCATCGCGTCACCAGAATGGTTCTATGCAACACGGCTTTAAATTTTGGCGAGATTCTCATGTCAGCTGAATACCGCTTTCTGCTTCAGTACATGGTCGTCGACGAAGTCCGCTTGGTTTACCGCGCACTTTAGAGCATTTGGGAAGTAAGAAGCTTGCCTGATTCTCAGTCCCGACCAGGTGGGCGAGAAACCTCTCTAGGTCCATTTCGCATTGGCCCATAGACCCCAAAATCAGTACGACTTTTCGAACTGCCGTTGTTGGCGGGTTGTTTCCTTTTCTAGTAGTGGCTGGTCTAGATTCCAGGTGTGGTGTGGTGTCTGGTGTCGGAGGCCATCGACTAGCTTTATTGCTGTTTGCAAAAGTTTGGTCAGTTCTCGCGGAGACCCCTAAACAGGAGGTCTCACCATTTGACCGATTACACCCTCATTTTTCCACCAATCTCTCTCATTCCTTCAGCAATGAAACACTAAAGCGTATATAAAGTGCCACAGAGGGCTTTCGGTTCGGGTTTGGTCGTTTTCATCAACTTAGACCGGATTCCCCTGAGAACTTGGATGGGAGGATGAATTTCATGAATTCCCCTTCTTACAATAATTCCACCTCATTGAATGTGAGATATACCTGACGTGAGCTGCTGGACAATGGCTGTGGATCTAGGAAGCAGATGGAGACGCCAGATGCGGTCATGGAGTCCCGGTTCGGACAGCGGGCGGCAGTTCAAATACAAATTTCGCTTTACAATCGCCCTAGTCATATGTTTTACCTCCAAAGAGTCTCTAAATACCAAATAGTAGCCAATGACACCGTAAGAAAGCATAAGCGATGGAATGGGATGCGATAAACGTCAGGGTGCTCAATATTTGCCAACACCCATGCATTGCATCCTACTCTGGTGCACACAGACCACATACACCCTGCACTCGGGGCACTCAAGAATAGTTACCCTATCCCAGCTTCGAAGAAACGAGGCGGATCGACGGGCTTGTGGTAGAGAATTTGCCCAAATGCTTGTCGTGCAGATTATTTCGTCGAAAATCAAATTGACCAAATATATGCAAACGGCAAATAAGAACCACCGAAGGGCAGGGTAGCGGTTCATCGGCGAGTCACTTAGATCACCATTCCAACGTATATCAATTCGTATAATTGGCGTACGGAGGTTACAAAGTATGTCTAAGTGAATTAGGAGGGCCTAGGAGGGCGGGAATGGTATGCGGTGAGGGGGGGGGGGTTGGGGAACGGTTGTTTCCGCGAAGCCATAGAACGAAGTGGGTCAGACTTTCCCGATGGAACCTTGTGTCCATCAGCTTGCCTGATTCCCCACGGACATGAAACGGGGTTTTAAGAGGGATTACGTCTGACCCGAGAGACTACGCCTGCTACAATATTTGACGATCTGTTCAAAGAGATGTCTCACTGACTCTCTAGGCCCAATTTCGGCATGGCCGCTGACCTCCAGGCCAATGCGTGGCACTGCATCGGTGAGGAGGTCCACCACCCTACCCTCAGAAAGTGATATTCAGAAGTAAGAAGTAAAGGGACACCATGCACAGCTATGATTCTCTTACGAACCATCGCGAATACATGAGACTCCATAAACCTTTGTCACCGCTGTCCAACAAATGCAAGATGTATTCCATTCCATTACAATGTGGACTGGCCAGGCAAACCCGTTCGATAAGTGGGGGTGCGGTTCTCTCATTCTCCCCAGACGAGGTGACCAAACACAAGCTCTACCTGGTGTCTGATATGTCCTCCAGTCTTCCGAGGGACACTAGCGGTGTCAAGGTTCTATGGCGATAGAGACCGAGCAAGGCGTATCTGGCTGTGGGACTATGGGCGAAGGTCGTGGACTATGATTATCAGAGCGAGATCACTAGGCGGGGACGCCACACTAGCACGATTGTTGGGAGGAGTTGTATTGCTATGGTAGAGAAGTAGACAAGAGGCGGAATGAGGAACAAACCTCCTCATTCCGTCGTACTTAAATACTAACGAGTGGCTGTACCCAGAAGATCCTAGAATAGTAAAGAATGTGGTGGAATACGATGGAAGAGATTACGCGTCGCATGAGTAAGAAAGGCATGGATGCAATGAGGAGATGAGTAAGGAGGGTGTGGTAGTAGTGAGGTGTCGAGTGATCGGGGAAGACGCGGGGAAGGGGTCACGTGGTGGGGAGACGTGGGGCACGTGACTGCAGATGTGACGAGGTCGTCACAAGCGGAGCTACAGCGGACGTCGCTGACGATCCATGCCATGTTGGGGAGGAGGGCATGTTAGATCCCCATCCACCTGGTGATGGTGACGACAACACAGTTGTGCCTGAAACAACAATGCTTAACCTACAAGGTATCGAGTTAACACTTAGGAGGTCTACACTATAATACAAGGAGAAAAAAGACGCACCCTTCCCCATCCGATGGACCCTGTTTCCTCAACTTAACCGTCTAAAATCGAACCGGGAAAATTGCCGGAGAGGGCGAGCTCTAGAAGCTCCCAGTTGTTTCGGGTCTCTTTGTTGCATTCTTCGTGCCACTGGAGAGCTTTCCCCTCGGAGCATGCCCATGCAAAAGTCGCACACACTCCGAGTCTTCCACTGGTTGCGGCCTTTGGAACGAAATCAAGAAAAGGCTTGCAACCTCTTTCACCCCCATTGAAGGGACCTCCCAGGCTAGCCAATAGGACCAAGGAAGAGGCTGAAGGGACTCCGCTTCGAATCTCGACAGCAATGCCCTCCCCGCATGTCCCCAAGTTGGTGACAAAGTCCCCACCCGTGCAGACAGGACCTGCAGCAGCGTGTAAAGAGAGCGAAAGAAAGTGATACGTTGCTTGTATGGCACCGGAAGACTCGAATCGTTGGATGACGGGTTATTGCTTGCTGAGAGTGACGGCAAAAGCGGACGTTCGAGGACGGGACATCATATAGCTTTCTGAAATGCGTGGCGTTGTGTCGACACGCCAAGGTTCCAAGAGGATATGGCGCGGGCTATTTTCGATGTGTGTCTTTTAGCTCCGTGGTTTAGGATAAGAAGTCGGTCCTGGGGTGAAGGTTGGGGGGTGAGGGGGCATTTGGGCTGGGGGGGTGGTTTCGATTGCGGTCTTGACTGGTGTGATCGGGAACGTTTTCGAGATGCGTTTGAATACATCTAGGGCCAGCTAGAAGGTGCTCACATCGAGTGTCTCCAAGTTGACCTATGTTACTGTCGAGCGAGAAAAGGTATGGGAATGGTCAGTCTCGGTGCGTCAAATCTCCAGGTCGCGATGCGCAGGGTGGATCACAACGTGAGCGCGCCATGTCTACGCACCTATTTGCCAACGCCAAGCCTAGCCGGCTCCTCTTCACTGCTTATAGGTCCCCTTCTGCAGGTGGTGATGCAGGTGCACCAGCGGTGTGGAGGGCTGGGCGTGGGTGCTCGCTGCTTCTTCGTGCTCGTGACAGAGCAGGGTTGGAATATCCTGAGACCTTTGGCCCCTTCACCAACTGTGTGCATCGGCGACGAGTGAGAAAAATTTCTCCGAACACGCCATACAATCTGGTCTGCGTTATGGTTGGGAGATAGTTTTTGTGGTTGGGTTGGGAGAGATCATGTCGGGGCGGAGGCGGGCATCCATGGATGAAGGTCGGCCAGCGATGTGAGGACACAAGCCCAAATCCCAACGGTACCACCGTAGCGTGTACTGATCAACGCTGTCAATATAAGGGGCGGTCAGGAAGAACAAGAGGATACAACCGCATCGAAAGCGGGTTCTAGGACGCTTACAATATCAGGCGTGGGTGCAGGATTTGGTACTCCCTTCTCCAGGATGAACGGATGGTGGTAAATGACGCGGGGAACCTGTCGGCGCTTATATCCACACAGCACCGCACCCTCAACGGTCTGAACTAAAACGGCCACCCTCATTACATCTATTCATAGGGTGGTATGGCGCCGGATCCTTTTCTTTCAATGTTCCGCGGAATATTCAACGCTAATCTCAACTTATGGCCCAAGAAAAGTCGCAGTAACGGCGTCGTGCTGTTACGGTACTGCATTAAAGTGCAAGAACGCCTCGAGTCAGACCGGAACTTGACCGATGGGGACAAACAGGACATGAAAGAGTGGAGTTAATTTTAGCTACGTTTTCGGGACTCACTCTGACAGAGGTATATATCTATAGCGCCATTGAGCAAGCACTGAACGCTCTCGAGCGGCTGAACAACGGACACAAATACAACGAGCACGAGCCGAGCGACCCCTCGATATGACGGTTTTCTTCACCGAAAATCGTTTGTAGTTCTAGGACGAAGGCTTGGCGTGAAAGTCTTATGAGTACTCCTTAGTCCTACATTTCAGGGTTCAAGCCCGCACCCTCACCCTTAGTCATGTTCTTTGGTGGCCAGATACTCTATTTGAACTTGATGGACCTTCTATTTGCTGGCGTCAAATGATATCAATGTGCTGAAGTTACAGGCCAATTTATGTGAAGCAAATTTGATTTTTGCCGAGGCAGCACTATAACGATTCTATCAAACAGAGTGGATGAATACCTTTGTACTTGTACCGGCATGAAATGTAGCGACGCGTCACGTCACGGTGTTTGCTTTCATCGCTCTGGGAAGGCGACATCACGTCACGTTTAGTGGCCTCGTCGCTATCTGGTCGCTATGGTCACATCATTTTTGTCAGACTTTCTGTGGTTTCTGGGGGATAAAAAGCTCAGGTCAGCGTCTACTCAATCAGAATGAATAGTCTGGTGAAGCGTATGTACACAGGTGTCAAATGTTCGGGCAGTTTGTAAGGTACTTGTATTAAAGCAAACTCACTTCGCGCAAGTAAAACTCGATTGCCGTCGCTTCGTCACGCTAGGCTCGGGACCCCGTCACCGTCGCTAACTTGCAAAAAATCGTCACGGTGTCACACCCCGTCGCTACATTTCGTGCCGGTACAGTACTCTGATTTATTACATAATCCAATCAAGGAGGGGTCTATGCTATGCCGAAGCTCAGTGAGATGGACACAGCCGGGAGGAGGGTGCTAACCACGCCCCGTTATGCCCTCAGGTGGTCGGTGTTTGCCACAAAGCTGCACCTTCCCTGACCACTTTAGGAACTCTCGAGGCAGCTGGGCCTTTTTAGCTAGATGATCTTGCTTGGATAATCGACGGAGGTAAGGGAGGACCCTGAAAAGCAGGACTAGGGAGTCCGCAGAAGGCTTTCACACCAAGCTTTCGGCCCAGCACTAAGAATCCATTTCCGGTAAAGAAAACCGTCATATGATTTCCTATTTCCATCTATCGTAAGGTAAACATCCAAGGAAGTGGTACAAGGTTTGACCCTGATCATCTTGGTAGCACTGGCTACTTTGTTTTTGTCATCATCTTCGATTGGCCGTGTCCATTCCTGAGATAATTGGGGTAAGGTTGAGCCACTTCTCGTCTCGATCGACTCTACTTGAGCTCACCGTCCTTGGGACAAACAACTTGATCTTGTCCTCTGCCAATCTCGAGGTATGACGGTTGTCTTCACCGGAAATGGTTTCTTAGTGCTACACCGCAGGCTTGGCGTGAAAGCCTCATGTGTGCTCCCTAGTCCTGCTTTCCAGGGTTCACCCTTCCCTCCCTCGATTATCCAAGCAAAACCATCTAGCTAAAAAAAAGACTCAAGCTACCTCAAAGAGATCCTAAAGCGCTTAGGGAAGGTGCAGCTTTGTGGCAAGCACCGGCCAGCTGAGGGCATCGCTTTGGCGTGGTTGACACCCTCCTCCCGGCTTTGTCCGTCCCACGTGCACTGAGCTTCGGGACAGCTCAGATCCCCTCTTCAATACAATTACGTAATACAACAGTGTACAAAAGTACTCACTCGCTCTGTTTGATGGAATCATTATGGTTTGCCTCCGCAAAAAAATCGAATTTCACAACCACCGAATTTTCAGAATAACTTGCTACACATAAATTGGCCTGTAGCTTCAACATATTGATATCATTTTACATTAACAACACGAAGCTCAATCACGGTTAAATAGAGTATCTGGCCACCAAAGAACATGACTAAGGTGAGGGGGCGGGCTTGAACCCTGAAAAGTAGGACTAAGGAGTACTCGTAAGACTTTCACGCCCAGCCTTCGTCCTAGAATTACAAAACCATTCTCGGTGAAGAAAAACGTCATACTGGAGACTATTGTTTCACTGAGAAACGCTATGCATTAGGATAATCAGGAGACATTCGGACCTTTGGGATCTGTATATATACGTCGATATGATGGACTACTAGTTTTACAATCGAGCAACCTGTAAGCCGGGCTCCAAAACGCGGTAGGAGTTCGTTCGGACATCTCAATGAAATCTTATCCTCTTGCGGAGAAAACGAAATCTAGCTTTCCCAGAAGAATTGATCAAAGTAAACGGAGCACATTAACATATTTTGCGGATTATCGATGTCTTCGTAAAGTATAGGATTCGATACATCGACATCTATCGGCGGCGCCAATCAGGAAATATAAGCAGTGTAGCTTTCCAAAGTCGAAGCACTATTCCTCCAAAAGCAGTCCTTCTCGGTACTCGTCCCAAGAAGCTGGCCGAAGAAAAGGTGGCACATCAAGAACTTGTTGGCTACGGCCACCGGATGACTTTAATAGATCACCACTGCCCAAAGGATGCGGCATGAGTAAGATCGAGTCGGCGCTAAAACAGTCAGAACAAAGACTCACGGAATATTATAGGTAGTTATTATGGACAATGGTTCCTCTGGCCCGTGAAACCAGCCATGTTCTGGGTCTCGATATCTCCTAGAGTTGCTCTGTGCCATGTTTTACATGAGCTATGCTGGCCCGCATAGTGAAAGAGGCATCCTACCTGTATTTGGCAGGAGACTTTAACATCCACCAGGAATGAATTGAACGCTTCGTGAACCGCATGACCCTGCTCTCGATACTCCCGTGATGAATTGTAGAAAACTTCATCGAATAGAAGCTTCCATATAAGAGGGCAAAACAGTCGCAAAACTTCGACATCCTCTAGATATGCGACTTCCCTCCGATCTAGATTTCTGAGATGCAATAAATAGGACTGTAAAACGTGGAAAGACTTGTCTTTGAACCTGTTAAACAGGGTAAAATGTCATGAATCTTGGCCTTAAGATTGATCCGGAATCACCTACGGGTCTCTGATAGCCTTGGGATCGTACTTGCGCGTCCAGAACTGTACAACGCTGGTTCGTAGCTTTGTGCCGATCCGCCTAGCTGCCTCTGGAAGTGTAGAACGTCGTATAGCCGTCTCACAAGTTTCTAGAAGCTTGAAGCTGCGCTCAAGCCTCACGATCGGGTCTGTCCGTTCATCGGCCATGAGTCGCCCCACACATCGCACCATGTTGGTCAGCACGACGTCGCAGTCGAAGCTCTCCCTCGATTTGGGCTCCAACAAGACCTTGAATGCTTTCTCCAAGTTCTTCAAAAATTCGCCCTCTTCCCTAGGACGGTGAACAGCCAGCAGTCAGCTAAAAGTTGGCATTCAATGATCACCAAGGTAAGGTACTGACCCTCTATATGCTTTTCTGAGACCTTCAAGGTCCAGTGACCACCGTGACTGCCGCGTATGTAGCTGGAGAACAGTCCACGAGTGTAAGGACAGACAACGATGATCTGAGCACTCCGCGATGGCTCTGGAATATACAGTCAAGTGGTTACGCATCGCCTTCAACTCTGCATCAGTTAAGATGTAAGGATCAAAGAGAAGGCAGATGAAGGAAAACCCCAGAGTAGCTCTGATCAGGTCGGGAGAGGATTTTAGAACGAGGTCCTCCGGAATTAAACTTGTCGTCATCCGAAAATGAGATAGCTCCGGTCCGAACTCTTTGAAACTCTCCCATTCACAGTCGAGAGTAAGTAGAATATGTGCTACGGCACTGCAATACAATCTCCTGGAAGATTCTGCGGCTTCAGGAGTAACATTATAACCTAGCAGCTGCAGCACTCCATTACGAGAATTGCTAAATAACTCATGGAATCGACCCTGGAAGATGGGTTCATTCCACAATTCCGTCATTGCGACGAGACTTCTGATTGACAGAGTGTTTGCTATTGCGCATAGCAATGTATTTGGGTCATCCGATGTGCAAATAACTCTCTGGACAGCGGTGGCTTGCAGCTCGCGACTTTTCTCGGAAAGGTGGTTGGATGATGTATAGTCAATCGCTGACTTTCCTGGCCGGGCTGGGGTTTCCCCAAGCATTGAGGAGAGAGAACGAGCCGCCCAAGGCAGCAGGTCCGATAGTGGGCTTCGAAAAGGGCAAAACCTATCCCAGGTGGTGCAGAGGGCGCTTCCCACGAAAAATGCGAGCCCGAGGTACAGGGGTATTCCGGCGATTATGGAGATTGTGGGGCTTAGATGGTGGAGGTAGAGGATGAGGGATGCGCAAAAGATGATGAGACCAATCTGAAGAAGGGATGGGAGGACGTCGTCCAAGATGGGCTTGAGCTTCCAACGCTCAGCTCCGAGAAATCGTTGCAACTGTTCCCACCTTTGGCGGTCAGGGCCTCCACCGCTACGTCGACGGTAGCAAACGAGCCACTGCCGACCGAGAACAGCAAGAAATGATGATATAATTGCAAATGCTAGGCTCAAAGAGAAGAGCGCGTTGATCGTTAAAATGTCTCCTGACGGAGAAAATGTCTTTGAAGGAAGAGCCAAATCCATGCCATCTGTATCATTCGTCCTCATGACCATTTGCTTCAGAAGTGCATTGTTTTGTGTGAGGATTGCATTGGTGTCGTCGGCAGGGTCAGCAGAGAGGAGAGGAATGGTGAGAGCTAGGAAAGCAGAATTGACGCTCGCGAAAAGACCAGCCTGCAGTGCAGATGGCGAGTTCAACGGAAGAGGCTCATGTTAGCGTCAAGCAGACGACTCACGAAAATGAGCATCCCGTCCAGCTGCTCTTTCAATCCTTTAGTCATATCATCATCTATTTCGTCTGCTAAAGCGTCATAGCAGTGATAGAACTTGCCGCCATCTTGGCCGAACTCGCGGGGTGGGTCCGGAATCTGGAATACGGGAGGATTGATTTGGTTTTGGACTGTAGCGCTCATCGTATGCCGTATGTATCGTTGTCAGGAGGGTGTGGTGGAGAGATTTGCTTCTGGTCGTGGTTTGAATTTTGGAAGGCGCGACAACGGTATGGAACCACACCATTATTATATAAGCGCACAGCCACAGTCGGACTCCCCGAACAAAGAGGTGGTCTTCAAACTCAAGAACAAGTCCTTTTTATTAACTGACTTTAGGCGAGGCTGAGCGGACCTGTCCAGGATTTTCGAAAGTTCACGCCAGAAGTCCATATCAACTTCGATAAAAGCCATCCCCCCTATATCAAGAATTGCGTTTCTGCGTCACCTTCCTTTCGTGGGAGTTACCCCTTGGCGTTCAATGCTTCCACCCACCGAACCTTCCTTTACAGACTTTAGATTAGGACCCGAGCTCAAGGCAGTTCTTTTCATGCTCGGCTTGGCGGAGGATCTCAGGATGAGGTCTTTTATTCAGTATATTTTCACCTGAAGGCAGGGTTGGCTTTTCATCAATTACATGATACGCAAAATGACGATCTCTCCGCCCTTCACTTCAATTTTTATATATCTGGCCGGAGTCGCTGTCATCCCGCCTTGTTGGTAATCTTGCCGCGGCCACGGCGGAGTTCGAAGTGGTCGAAGGAGATCGAGATCTCCTTAGGTAAACAATCAACTTCGACCAATCGAGGCAAAGCGGAGGTGTCGAAATCGCTTCGAACACCGCAGGACGGGCAGAGGATCTCACCACTTCGCTTCGATCCACTCCGAAAATCGAAGTTCGTCGAAGTGACGGTC
>WSUI01001184.1:0-10939 GCA_019633595.1 Tulasnella sp. UAMH 9824 | reverse complement strand
AGGGTTCCCTGATCGCAAACGTTCCATTTCGTACGGCTGACATGATTCCTCCTCCCGCTGCGACGGGATCATGAAATATGTAGAGCCATCCCAATATCAAGGTCGCAGTGCCGCTCGCGATAGTAAAAACGAAAAGAGTTGAAATAAGGCCAATGATTTCAAAACGCTGCCCGGACTTGCGGATTTCAAGGTCCGGCGGTTTCAGTGGGGTGGCTGGCTCGGACTCGGGGTGCAGGGAATCGGAACCAGCTCTCTGAAGAAGTCCTGAGGGGCACTCGTCGTCCATGGAGGCGTCAATGAGTGAGAATGAGTGAACTAGCGAGCGCGGCGGGTAGAGGGGGAGGTTCACTTGGGGTGAAGATGCAGGGTGTGAGCTTCCGTGGTAGTAGCCTTTGCGTTTTGTATATCTCAACGAAGGCTGGGAGCCTTAAAGTGGCGCCGTGCAACCTGCTCACATCCCGTTTTGCGCGGAAGTGTGTTTTGAGGTCCAACGGATGACGCGCTGTCAGGGTCAAGTCCGTCAATCGCCGACCGCCGACCAGGGGACGATAGACTGATGATCAAGCACAAGCGCCCGAGACTCAACAATTACAGGTGCTTGGCTAATTAACTAAGTATGATCATCCACTTAATGATGTTGCGATTAGACACGCGAGAAGGGATTTACTTTTCCTGTCGATGCACATCCCCTGACCAATGTCACGCCCGTCAAGTCTCAAATGTGTCACGTTATTTTCTGGTTCGTGATCTCGACAATCACTATGGATGAGTTTAGTAGCTAGTTCCTTCATGCCTAGAGGGTGAAAATAAGTCCTCTGTGCGTCTCCATCATATGAGATGTGGATGTTGAGATTGGCCGTGACGCGTGGGCCATTTGGTCAAGCGCGAAACCTGCCGTTCTCGCGTGTCTAATCAAACCTTGAGTAGATAATTTATACTACATTAATTATTCACGCAGCTCCGAGTGTTTACTCTCGAACACTCGTGATTGGTCCTAGGTCTATCGTCGACCGGCGGTCGGCGGTTGGCGATTGGCGGCCTTAACTAGATGGAACCAGGCGAGATGAGGTCTGGATGAAAAGTGTAACGAGTTCGGCAAAAAGATCATGGCCGGGACCCCCGGTGCCCTGGAGTTGGCCAACAATCAGCCACCGCCCCTTTCTTGTGAATGACTTTTCCGAAGTCTCATATTCCCACGGCTCTTCCCGATCTTCCGCGGATAATTACTTGATTCGCTTGTACTCGGACAAGCTCATGGTTGTTATCCGCCGCAAGAAGTGAGGGATTTACATGTCCGCAGGTGTGCACCCAACGCGCCTGTGGGGAGGGACCTTCTGGCCCGACGCCACCCGGACCTACGGTCGGAACACAAAGTCGAATATCCGAAAGAAATGGAACCTTTTCTAGTCCCTTCATGTTATACTACCCTTACATAAGCTATGGGATAAGGTCCCAATTTCAAGTATGGGGCTCGCAGCGACGAAGGAGGGCTAGATATCCATGCCTGCCTTTACGTTACAATTATATCACTTATCCGAAATCATCGCGACGAGCATGTGGTGAGGGAACGAACTAATGACTGCGAATCGGACTACTAGGTATAGAACACAAGCCGACAATGGCATACCAACAGGGGCCAAACTAGGCTCCAACTGGAGTGCGCAGTAGTGGTTACACGCTCTGGGAGTTCACCGTGGAGCGTTGGCGCGCCCGTACGTCCTCAAGGACTCCAACGTGACGTCAAGGAACCACTCAGGCCACCGGACGAGACGTATGAGCTCAGAGCCCATATAAGCAGCAGAGCTCAGATTTTGTGAAATAGAATCAGATAATACGCACTATAGTCGCAACAGGCCGCAAGCATGAACGTGAGTTGAGCCCAGTGTTCGAAAACTAGGAGTATCTGACAAACCGACTTTGGTAGACAAACGTACCTCCACAAACAAACACAGCACGCGAAGGAGTTAAGCCCACTCCAACTGCAGGTTATCAAGAAGGCTATGGCAGTGAGCAGGTACGTTGCTTATGGTACCCAAATCTGACCTTCGAACAAACGACCCGTAGCTTGTCATGCCGCTGACATCCTTTTCCCAGACACCCTACGCAAACGAGATGCATGAGAAGCACCCAATGCATCCGGTGACTCAAGGAGCAACAACCCAAGAGAGCCAGTTCCAAGACGTGAAAGACCCGAATCTTTTCCGTTCCGAGCGAGACGATCCAGGATACAACCCGAACGGCAACCTCAACACCCTCGAGTCTGGACAGCATGGTGAACCTCCAAGTCGTGCAAACGCACCCTTCAGCCACCCAAACCAAGGAACCACGGGTTACGATGCCAATTCGGGTCCGGCTGGATATCAGCATGAAGGCTACGGCGATCAGCAGCAGGTGAGCACCGGGAACTCGTCCACAGACACCTAACACCCGTACTAAGTTGACGTCGGTTCCTTGTAGACTCGTTATGCAAACGAGTTCCAAGAGAAGCAGCCCATCCAGTCTCCTACCCAAGGGCAGCCGCTCCAAGGAAATCAATTTAATGATAATGCCAACACGGCGGGGTTCCGAGCTGAGCGAGATCACGCCTACGCAGGGACCAACGCCAACGCGGTAGACGCCCAGCAAATGCCTCCCAACTACGAAGGTCACACTGGACCTACATACCACGATCAGCAGTACGCCAATGAGCCTACAAGTGCTAGGTGAGTCAAGTCCAGATGGTAGCCAGCTAGTGGTGGTGCTGACGAGGGAGTATCTCCGGTACGTAGCGGACCAGGTCCAAGCCCATACAAATCTGGAGTAGCTGCTGGTACGGGATTCGCCGGTGATAGGGATGCGGCGGTTGCAGGGTAAGCTCTCAAGTCTTGGGCTGGGGGTTAACTTATTGTTCTAATGGACGATATCCGGTGCCGCGTGCTCGCAGAAACCGCTTCGGAGACCAATACGACCATCATAAGACAGCGACCGGAGCCAAGACCGGAAGCTCATGGCGAACCGACCCCGTCGGTACACTCTCCACGTACATGTCCCACCCAACCGTCACCAAGACGTTCAACCACTCTCTCAGCGGAGGTCCATTCGCTTCCGGAGGCCCGCACATCTCGCTCGAGCCGACCTCCAGAGAGGCCAGACACTTGAAGACGAGCGGCAAGATGGAAGAGATGGCCGGAAAGATGTTCGGTTCGGAGAGCTTGCAGAGGCGCGGGCAGGAGAAGGTCGCGTTGGGCAGGAACATGGCCGTGCAGGTGCAGGATTTGAAACACGCTGGCAAGTTGGAGGCCAAGGCGACTAAGTTGAGAGGGAAAGGTGGTGTGACTGGTAATGATGGAGGAGTGGCCAGCGGTGCTCCGGCTGGGGAATTTGCTCGCGGGCCAACGGATCAATCTGGAGGCATGGGACCGGGGGCAAATCAAGGACAATTTACCCGGGGATATTAGAATACGACATGCGCATGGTTGGTGACGCGGTTTATGGTGTCCGGCAGCGCTTCGATGTACTTTAGTTCGTTGTAATCCATTTGCCCGTACAAACAAGTATGAGTCTCACAGCTAGCCAAGGTCGTGCGGCGTGATAAAGAAAACCGAGTAGTGTAGCCATTATCACAGACTACAACGACATGTAGGTATAGGTACACGCACACAGCAAAAGTCTAGATGGGGTCGTGGGCGAGCAAACAGTAGCGGAGACACAACAGGCGCTATCCTTACGGTAAGATGTTAAAGAAAGTATCGAAGGGTAGTGGAACAAAAGATCAGCACAAAAGGGTGTCCATGAAGAGACTAGTCACCTATATTCTCCATGTGAGGAGAGAGAGATACAAATACGAGGCCAAAGGGGAGAAGCGAGCCAGGGTATTGTGGCGCTTAATTGAGAGCGTTGGCGGCTTCGATGAAGCGGCGAGTGATGCGGTATCCCAAGATCTGGGTCTCCTTGAAGTCAGGGTGGTCAAGAAGAGCACGCTCGATGTGTGGGATGTCGCGGACGTTGAAGGCGGTACTAAGAATAGGAAACGCCAAAGCCCACGAGGTCAGCCACCGTCGTCATCAGGATCGAGCCAGGGCGCCTAAACGCCCCGAGAGTGACTTGTACATGGTGGGGGGAACGGGAAGGGTACTTACGTCTCGGAGAGGTGGAAGGTGGCATCGAGGCCGGTGAGAGTGCGTTCCTTCCACTGGCGGTAGACGGGCATGCCGATAGAGACGAGGGTGTCCGAGACGGCCTCGGAGAGGGCTCGGCTCCAGCGAGAACGCTTGCGGAGCATAGCTTCACCCTTCTCGAGACCTTCAAGGAAGGAGCGGTCGACGAGGCGAGTGCCGTTGACGCTGCATGCGGATTTATTTGATTATTAGTTTCATTGAATGATGAGACGGTCAGGATTGCAACGACCGAGCAGGGGGCGAAAAATACTCACGCAGTGTAGGTGCCGCGGCTGACCAAGAAATCGGCGACCTCCCTCGGCTTCAAGATGTTGACGTCGTCGTCGTACCTCGCAGCATGGATAAGTTCGGAGGAACGCTTGTGATGACCATTGTAATCTCCGTTGTGATCATTGTCCCCGATACCCTTGAAGGGGCATCCGGGGTCGGGCTTGTCAGAGGGCTTGTTGCCACCGTGATTGCCGTTGCGCTTATCGAAGAGCTCGGGATACTTTTGCTTGACTTCGAGCTCCTTGCGCTTGACTTGACGAGCGGAGACGGCGTCTGCGGCGGGACGGGGAGCGGCTGGGTGGTGGCCAGCGGCGCTGACGAGGGAGATGGTGAGGGTTGCGAAAGCGGCGAGCGAGAGGAGGCGCATGTTTGAAAGAGTAGTGACTGTGGGCTAAAGAAAGACTGAAGTTTGAGTATGTAGAGAGAGTGTAGATCGACGGGTGAAGCGTCAAAAAAAGGACCTAGATGGCGGAACGGGGTGAACAAGAAGGACCTGGGAGCGTGAAAATGATGAGCTGGCGGGTATATATATGTTCGTTTGAAGCTCGGCATAGAATGTCCTCAGCTGCTCTGCAGGTTAGACTATTCCTCCTTGGCGCCATCCGGCGTTCGAGTGGGAGGAGACGCATACAACAGGGTCCTCGGTGGGGAGTGACCCGTTGGAACTCCCACCCCCGACGCCTGCCCTTATCGCCACTCGTTCTCTGCGCTCCGTATGCCGGTCCTCGGATGCTTTTCGGCAAATGATTAGAACACTTCATCGTCTGGGAGAACGTCCTCCAAGCGTGTCTTCCCGTCGTTTATGCATGCTGGTGGGAGCAGTTGTCCGGTCCTAAATCCGGTGTATCCCGGTTTGGTGACGTCTAACAGTGTTCTTTCTGACTTATCCCCGCATTGCGCAATTGGATGATAGCACGCGTTTCCTTGCCGACGGGAAGACGTCTAACGTACCCGCCCTCGCTGGGCACACAGCGCATTTGGTTGCAACTGCTTCGATCGAGGCACAATGCGGGGACGGCCGTAAACAAAATAAGGGTCTACGTCATGACTCAATTAAAGTCCTTGCACACGTCATCCCAATTTAGCGCTCATTCGGTCACTTAATCTCTCCTCGATCCCCAGCCTCCCACTCATGCCGCAACGACACTCTGACATGGCAGTTCGGGTTGAAGAGTGAGCCGGCGGCCGTTAGGTGGAAAGGACAAAAAGGTTGAGTTCCGTTGGGCAATGCCAGCACACAGCGCTTGCCAAGACCAACATTCTCCTGTCACCAACAGCAGTGCCCCGCAGTGGGGAGCAACCAGGGCGTGGGCGGTGGATGGGAATATCAATAATTTTTTCATCTCGAGATTCGAATGGCCCTAATATATGACAGATCTGATGATGAAGAACAAAGAAGGGGTTGTCGGTTTAAAAAAAAAAATTCAAAGAAAATGCAAGGAAAAAGTGAAAAGGGTGACGATGGATGAACAATGACATAAAGAAAAAACAACAAGGATAGGTGGAGAGAGTCCAAGCTAGTACAAATCGAAAAGACCCAACCTATGCATGAAAAACAAAAGAAAGAAAGAAGTGGGAGTGGTGAAAAAGAAGTGTAAAATCTGCGGTGTGGTGGTATGTGCAGATGGTTTTCCGGGCCCGGCAACGGCATGCCGCAAGATAAAAAAAAAAGTACGCGTCTTCCTACGCGCCAAACTTGTCATAAAACTCAAATTCCTTCCCCCGGCCAGGAAACGGCGTCCCCAGTGATAACAAGCTGCAACGACTTCTAGCACACGTCCCTCGGGACTCGCTTTACCGACGGGCAGACCAGCACCATCCCCTCTTTAAGCCGGCCCTCGCGGAGAGTGTGACTGGTCCCTTGACATGGTTCTTTGACCAGTGTACTCTCCCGGTCTTCCGGAGACGCTACCCGAGGGTCGCGGTCGAGGTCCAAACCTGCCCGCTCCCGCTGCAGCGCCAAACGACGTCGTGCCCGCTGGAGGCGTCGGTGGTTGAAGCTGCCCCGGAGTCGTCGCTGAAGGAGGAGACTGGACGTATTGCGGTGAGGTTGGTGGTCGAGGTGAAGTCGCTGTTTGTGGTGGGTATGTGGAGTTTCCTGCCGGGGCTGGGGAGGGAGATGCCGTATCCTGTGGCGCTGCTGAAGGTGGCTGTGGTGGCGGACCAAAGTACTCTCCATCGTCGCCTACGTAACTTGGAGGAGCTTCGCTCCCGGCGACCCCGACTCTTTCCGTCATGATGTCCGCCAAGCGGTGCGCGATGCGATCCACCAGCTGCGTCTCGTCGATTGGTCCGCTCGTCGGTCTCCCTGGCTGTGCAGGACCCGCCGGACCCGCCGGACCAGGCGTATCGTGCCTCCCCGAAATGGGACCCATCGCGAACATCGCTGGGTTCTTCTCTCCTCGTCCTGGATCGGGGTTCGACGCGACCAACGTCGAGCCCGTTAATCCCGACCCCCTTCGATCACCCGACCCGCTCGACGTGTGCGTCCTAGGCCCCAGCATAGGCGCTCCAAGTTGGTTGTGAGACACGTTCGGATTGCTGTTGTTAGTCAGGTTGTTGTGCGAGCTGGAGCTAGGTCCTGAGAATGAGGTCGTATGAGCTGATGCTGACCATGGAGGGGACGACGAGTTGCCGAGTAAAGGCTGCGTGGCAGCGAATGAGGGCGAACCTGGAGCTTGTTCTCCTTCAACTCCACCGTAATGCGTACCAATATTCCCGCCTTGAGGCTTCGACGGGCCGTCCCATTCGAAGGGGGTCGCGACGATGCCGGGGTTCGTCGTGTGCTTCCCACCGCCGAGATCGTCGTTGTCCCAGAAATCTGAGTTGCTGCGACGTTTTGGGTGTCGTTTCCGCCAGAAGTAGTACGCCAAACCGCCTGCTGCGAGAAGCGCAATGGCTCCTACTATCCCCCCGATGATGGGTCCGATGGATGTCGACCCGCCATCGCTGCCGGGAATGTTGTATCTGTGATTTTTGGTTGTTGAACAACTCACTGCCAACTGGGCACATAAAAAGGACGGATCCTACCTCACTCTCTGAACTGAAAACACGCCGTCCAGTTGTCCGGTCTGGAGGTTCATATTCCTTCCAACCAACGTGCCAACCACCGTATGTTGTTGCAAGGGCAAGTCCAATTTTTGGAACAAAACCTGATCACACATCAATTCGGAACGTCCTCGATCGAAGTTTGTTATATTTTGGCCGTCTAAAGTGAAGTTGATGATGCCCTGTTTGACGCCAGTCGTGCCGATGACAAATATGCCCGTACCCTAGAACGTATATGGAACACATCAGTCATTGTAAACGACATAGATGGGTATAGTATATCTCCAGCCCTCCAGTCCGCCAAGAGTACCAAGCTCAAGGTGGCTTGCGGGGGAGATCCCCGAACAGTTGGATGTTGGAGGTGACTTACCGTAAAGGTGAAAGTCATATAGTCTCCCAACCTTGAAGTGAGCGTCTGAGGCGTGTCGCAGCTATCCGATGACCGCTGTACTGGTGTCCACGTAGCACCGTCGTCTCCATTAGTGACAGTTGAATACCTAAAGATAGATCCCAACACGCGTACGCCCCCTCGAGCATCAGTAACTTTTTTCACCGCATACGCCAAGAGTAAGCTCAGAAAACAAGAAAAGGATAACTAACCTTATGCTAGTATCTCGTCCGTCGACAGTAATCGTCTTGTCGGCAAGTACCCGGCCCAAAAATGACAAGACCGACAAGCCCAGATAGAACGCCCGTGGTCGTGTCCACATGACCATCGTGATCTTCTTTGTCGTGCTTCTTAGCTGTTTTCTCGCTCCACTTGTCTTTTTGAGGGATTTGACGTTGGAAGAAGGGGGTTGAGTCGTCGCAGTCGTAGGAGGGGGAGGGAGGGGAGGGAAGGGAAGAACGAGGATGGACGGGAAGATGGAGATGAGATGATCACTTGAGAGGGGCGCTTGCTGTGAGGGGGCAGTGCTTCCTGGACCCCTGGCACCGACGACGGCATGCGACAGTGGTTAAAGTCCGTTGCTATCCCCGTCGCGCGCCCCTTTTTTCGGTTTCTCGCTTCGGAAAGCTCTCACAGCATCTGGCCCCGACATAGGATTATAATACACTGCTTCGCCAGGTAAAAAAGGAAGTCACCGCCATCCCGCTGCACTTGGGGGACGTTGAACGTGTTTTTGCGTGCGGGCAATTTGCCGAAGGCGAGGCCTTGGCAGCGTTCCTGGAAAGTAAGCCAAGCGATAACAATCCGCTTCGGGACGGGTGTGTGCGAGTGAACGACGTCGTTGGGCATCTATCCGTCCCCCCCCCTTTGCCTGTGGTGCACGTCACAACACGCATTACACACATACCAACTCACACGAGCACGGATGGCGACCGTGCGTTTACGTTGCTGGCCTTTCGAAACCGAGAGAATTCGAAGGACTTCGGGTTCTCGACGGCCAACTCCTTCAGAAGCCCGAACCACCCAACAACAATGACGCACTCACACATTCCGCGACGCCTCGCGTACTGTATTCCGCTGCACTTCGGAATCTAGGTCAAGCGGCGGCAATTGACCTGCGGTAGTTTCTCATCCGGGGTGTCATGGGTAAAAAGAAAAAATCCAAGCTCGCGCACCGCACGCTACGGCATCGGCGGTGTCCGATAGGGGTCTTTCCGGTTTGGGCTCTGCCTGAACGCGTGAGGTCCAGATAATTTAGAGCCGAGGGCGCAGCATAAACCGGTATTAGAGCACCACAGGATGTCAAGACCTCGCATGTCTTCGTAACTTTTTCTCCCTCTCTAGAGACCAACAGCCATCTACGGTACGGCACTCTCGTTGCATACGACGGTTTCTGGGTTCGGAATCCACCGCGAGCGAGGAGACCCGCTTGTACCAAAGGCTCTGCCCGCGTAAGCCGAATCAGTGCCCTTTGAGATGATAAGGTGACGATCGAGTCCGGGCCCGCCAGACGCGCGCCGCCGTTTAAGGAAACACTCGTCCAGTTGGACTCCCCAAGCACCTTTACCACGACCGCCTTGTCCCATCTGTTGCAGTTAGCTACGGACACGCGACGGACTCGTTGAAATTAAATTTTCTGATTAAAAAACACAGCACGGTGATTTCAACTCCCTCATGTCGGCCACGTCGACTAGATCACCGGGTTGTACTGGAATTTACACGACGACCGACAGAAATTTATGTACACATGGCAGCCTTTGCTCTTGGCAGTGGTATATATTTTGCTACAGCTAATTTTAGGAAATTGTTGAGCTGGGACATACTGCTGCAGCTACGATGCTCTACCGACCCTTACGACCCTTGCGAGCGCTTGGCATTCCCGGGTATCGCTGCGCATTCCGAGCTACTAAGCCCGCAGCTCATCACAAGAGAATTACTCTAGAGTGTCATTTCTAAAGTATAAAGTCCATTTTCTTCTTCGTACGGATCAACTTCCTGTTATGGACTACCCGAAGCCCGTGACACTCCGCCGCCAGTGTGTTTTGGCGCCCAGTCAGACACCGTCACCGCAGCCACCCTGTCCGATCTGTTGCACGATTCGACGGTGTGGGCCTAGCCTATCATTTCTGGATTTTCACATCCGTATGCACTCTCTTGCACTTCTAACTTCTTGTCATCTTGGCCTTGGCAACATCGCCAAGCTGCGCATAGACTTGTATGAGCAAAGATGTGAATTACGAAAGGGTACGTTACAATAAATGGAGCGAATATTGATGTCCTTTCTAGTGTGCCATGTTAGCTCGGGATCGGACGCGAAACGAAAGCGGTTTGGTTTGATCATGGAGACTTCGCTCTCTTGGGCAGGCGAGACTAGGGTAGAATATAAATTCTCCCCTTATTCATCACGGAGATGAGCAAGGCTGTTCGCACGTCTGTGGATGTGTACCCCAAGACACCCCAGGTGCCAAGCTATGCTAGAGCGCTTCCCGTGCCCAGGTCTGAAGTTAGTTGTCTCCCAAGCCAGTCCAGAGACAGCATGTGAGAGGTGTAGCGACCAGTTTGACACGAAGTAATTTCACTCTGGAAGAGATAAGGGTCTCTAAGCAGTACAGTATATAGCTTAAAGCACAAAGAAAGTAATAATTCGATTAATTGTCAAGGTTCCACCTTGCCTATCACAGCAAGCGATGGAGCGATCGCTGCACCCCCATGAATTGGAAATTTCTCTTGCAGCACAACCTCCTCATCTCCGACCGGGAACACACGCCCATTCCGCCGAGACCTAGAGTGACTTTGGCGCACATGTCCCTTGTACAGCCCAATTCCAACCTTGCCCAGCTCCAAGTCGCTGTCATAGACCTGTCTCGGCGGCTCGCCCTTCACACAGCGCGCGACGTGTTGACCATCCCTCCCAGGAAACAGCGATCCAAGGAATATAACTGCATTTTTCACGGAATATCTACTCCAACGGTTTGCAGCCCACAGCCTGGTCGAACGCTCACAACCTACGCGCAAGTCCTACAACTCAGGGTCCGATGGACCCTCTTCCCTTTCCTCTCCCGCTCGTTCCTATGTA
>WSUI01001182.1:0-10954 GCA_019633595.1 Tulasnella sp. UAMH 9824 | reverse complement strand
ACTCGACTTGCCCTATCACTTTCTTCTCTGGTCTTGTTGTACGACCCTGTCACGACTATCCTTTTTACGACTTTAGCGACGAAATCACACTCCAGTCTTTCGGCCTATCAATTCTGTGCGTTTCCTTCGTATTACAGCGAGTGGACATGGAGACATGGACATAAGATGAACCTAAGCATACGGAACTCCCCTTGCCATTGGCTTCCTCGCGAAACGATTGACAAGTGGGAGCAAAGCGAAACCCTCGAAGGGAAACCAAAAAGCACAAAAAATACCCCCAAAGAAGAAAACAATGAATGATGGCGTCCAATCTATCTTGGAACCAGATGTCACGCGGCATCTCTGCAGTGGCGAACCTGGCACGCGACATTGGAGGGAGCGGGGTGAGAATTAGCCTTGATGCCGAGAGTCGTTCACGAATTGCAGAATACCTCGACGAGTTTAAATCAGTTCCGGACCCTTGGGTGGACCTCCACAACCGGGTCCCTTGAGTGGCGAGCTCCAATCGATGGTTGAATCGCCGGCCTGGCTCGGCGCTCCTCTTCCAAGGATGCCGGTGGTGCACCGACAAACATCGCCATCATGACACGAGCGAGAGAGATGACTCCAACCACGAGAACTTTGTAGATAAAGTAAAATGGGAAGTATGGCTGTCGCAATTCTAGCTCAGGTGGATTGGCGGGTGCGGGCCCTTGAACGAGTGGGCAAGGTTAGTAGACGATGGTGGCGTAACATGAGGCCGGCGACTTGCCTCGAGTCGACATTGGTGAGAATGGATAAAGTGGCAACTGTTGAGGTACTAAGAGAAGAAGAGAGTCCGTAAGTTAACCTGTGGTTAAGAGATGTCGAATGTTGTCTGAGGTTTCGGATTGAAAGAAAAATCATTGGCTTTTATGCATGAGGAAGGGTCCTTCGGGTGGAGAAGTGGGATTAGAAATTAGGCCTGAGAGGGTAGTCCTAAACGAGAAAGGTCAATGCGGGCGTCTAGTTAAGCGCTTGCCGCGGCGACTGCGAGGCGGTTCGGATCCGGGTCGAGTTGCATTGGGACCCCGCCCACTCCATCGAGATTATCCCTGCGGATTTCCAGCTAGGTGGTCAATAAAGGAAACACTATCCGCCAATTTCATATTTATCAAGGCCCAGCCAGATTGCCTGACTTCATAGAACCAGCGAAAGAAGGTTATAACGAAATTTAGCGGAAATTTGGCCAAACGATGGCATTCCTGCGACTAATAAATGAAAAGTCGAAAACCGGCGCTGAGCATGGGCGAGCGTGTCAGATCCAAGCGCTCTCGCAGATGGCCCATAAACCGTATGTCTTCAATCATTTCCGCTGTATAGAAATGTGTTGCGGCTTGTTTTTCCACGGGTGCCTCGAAGAGGGGTGGAGGGGGTCCCTCGGAGGCGATGTTTTCCTGACACTACTACGTGACCTGTCGACAGCTGACTTTATGGCGGTGCTGCCGCAAGACGCCGCCGTCCGCAGTGTACATGCCCTCATGCCTTATCTTCGTCATAGTGTTCGGCCCCCGGGCCTTCTGCGCGGAGAGCCGTGTTGGAGGCGATAATGTTGTCTCGCAGGGCCCGGAGGTTAATGAAGGGGGTTATTCGGCTGGAACCGCATCGACCACTTGCGCAAGCCCGCTCTACAACATTTCCTCAAACTGGCCGGCATTCTAAGCCGTTTACTGATTAAAGATACATCCTTGGAGCTTTCAAGATACATGAGCGCCGCATAGGTAGCTCTACTTTTAACTATCCTCGTGCCCCGCCCGAGGTGGAAAAAATACAAGCACCTATTAAATGTTAACATCATCATTTAGTCATTTCAAAGAAAATGAAGACTCAGATACCCTTCCTCCGAAGTTTAACGGCAGCAGGTTTGTTTGAATCGGCATGACGGGCATGGGGGTCGGCCTTCATGAACACTTTGACCCTCTATCCATGTATCGAAGTGCCCCACCCGGACAACCCATTGATCCCCTTCCTGTAGTATGTAGACTCTTGACCAGAAAAATCTCCAGCGGAAATGCTTACCCCTCGAAGAAGCGTTCAATTCGCCTTGAAGGATGCGTCTCTCAGCATGGACGACAATCTGCGGTCAAACTCCAACCAACCAGCTCCGTGATTGTTCTGGTTGCACAACTCTCATCCCATCTGCTACGCTTAACGATAGATCTACGCGGTGTGTTGTTGCTGGTGGGTGCCCACAGCGTCATCGCTGCTCCGCAAACTGACGAATGCTAGGCAGCTGCGTAGCATACCTGGCAATTCGAGGCGAAGCCTCCCAGTTTTGACCATACCCCAGAGGATGAAGGTATTTGGTTTACGTTTGGTGCACATTATTCAAACGCTGATTCATATCATGGGTAAGGATAGTCTGGCACCCTTCGCTGCCGATTGCGCTCACCTCTAGTTTACGAGACCACCCCCTGCGGCTACTCACACCCTCGCTCTTTTTCGACAAACAAAAGATGAACCAAGCGATGGCAAGTATCGCTCACGCACGGTCGCAGAGGATTATACAAATACATAAGTCGGCACAATGCACAAAATGCCTTCCCCTTCCTTCGGTGGGTCTTTCTATTCTTCTATCACCATCAGCCTCCCGTCTCATTCCTCCCATCCCAGCTCATCGACATCAGCCTCACCCGCATTGTGGAGTAAAACGAACCGAAAACCAAGATTTCAACGACGGTGGGTGGAATTCCATTTATTCTTGGAGACCAGATGCCGCATTCCTGAGGCGACAAACCTGGGCCGTATCAGTGAGGGCCAAGGATGGTGCGGAGAGTCGTAAACGAATTGAAGAGTACCTCAACACCTCGGATCAGTTCTGAACCCTCCTCTGAACCTCAGCAACCGGGTCCCTTGAGTGACGAGTTCCAAGCATCCTGGTGCTAGTTTGGGTGTCCTCGGCCGGGGGGACCGGCGGTGTGGGCCGAGTATCATTTGCAACCCCTGCGACCAATAGCGCTGCACGGGCAATGGAGGCAGCTCCAGTCACGAAAGCGTTATAGACAAAGTAAAGGGAAGCGAATGACTGCCGCAATGGTGGCTCGGGTGGGTCGGCGGGTGCGGGTGCGGGTGCGGGTGCGGGTGCGGGTGCGGGTGCTTGACCAAACAATGCAGAGGTTAGTAGATGATGGCCGCACGAGCAAACCGAGGCCTTTCATGACCAACTTACCTCTAGTCGTCATGATGGCTTAAGGGGGAAGGGCGGGTGTGGAGTAGCGATGCAGCAGGAATGGGGGAATGAAGAGAGATTCTGTAACCCGCAGCCAAGAGAGGGCTCGTGTTCTGAAGTTTGGAGTTGAAAGAGAAATATCTCGATATATATATGCGAAGTTGAGGAAAGGGATTCGCGTTCCAGTGCAATGCTCGCGTTCTCTTTGTGTCGCGACTCCGAACGCTGTTAGATTTCTTCTGCCGTGCACCAGGCGGTACCGGGAAAGTTATCCGGACCCGGTTCATTGGTATGTTGATGTCGTGAGATGACAAAATAACCCCATGATCAGCGCTACTCGTTCTCCTCCCCAATAACTTCCAATTACAGCACGTCTCCAGCCCGACTCCATTTGCACTGTGCCTCCTACGCCTGCGAAGGCTCTCACTCCCGTAATGGGTTAAGTAATCAAGGGATTTTTGGCGTATTCTCGAAAAGGCCACCCACCAGGTTTATCTCTCTCATTAAGGTCGAGGGAAAAGAGGACACGTACCCAATTGCAGTGAAAATCGAGGTGAAAGGAAGCAGAGGGCCGACTCCACCCGGGTCTGGCTCTAGTTGGCAATCCTCCATCATCTTTCTGACCCTGTCAGCAGATGTAGCATGCGGTCACATTCAGGATCCCGGGGCAATGTGAGCCTTGCAATTGGTGGTACTTTGCACCTTGGGGCCTTGACGAGGGAGATAGAAAATTCTGAATTCTAAGCTACTTTGCTTGCAATTGCCTCACCCCACACGTTTTCATGCCCTCATCTCTTGGTATGGCTTACTTCTCCTCCTTTCCCTCTTTTACCTCGGTCAGGCACTGCGCGAGAGAGTCAGGAGCACGGCGATATCGATAAGATATCCTCGCAGCGGCTGGTGATGGACCATCTCCACTCCATGACAACCTCTCGTTCCCTCCTCTCAAATATTATCTCAAACTTCCACCACTTCCAAGCTACCTCGCAACCACTAGCATCCATTCGCGATAAAGACGTTGCCTTTATCTTCGACAGCTGTTATTGTCGCAGCCTCCCCATACAAGTTTTAGACCCGACCGGGCCAGTTTCGAACTATCCACATTGGTAAGCTCAACCCGTTCGTGTCCTCCCCCTTCTATTTCAAACTGCTCTGACTACGATTTCCGGTACTTTCGTACGACTATCTTGCAGGGTTTAACGCTCCCTGGGCCCAGGCGGTACGAAATGGGCGTCATCACATCGAACGACGTTCTCCATCATTTCTCTGCTTTGAACACTCTCTGAGTCGGGTGCTGATGAACGACCCATCTTTGGGGCTCCCGTGATGAAGGGCTGGCCCTTAAGTAAGATCTTCCCTTCGCCGATTCTCGTTGCCCGTCCGGGGCGCTAAAATTGGAGCATCACTTCAGTGCTGAGAGCATCCTCTCGCTCACTGTAAACAAGCATAAGCGGCCGCGCCTCTACTTCTCCTGGAGCTCGACGGCAGCAAAAAGCTTCTCTTTTCGAAGTCTATAAAAAACCAAGAGGACCGTCTCAAACCCATTGACCTTTCCACCACCCTGGTCCTGCGGTGAATTTCCCTACTCGAACGACCCATTGACCCCCCTTGCAAATTGTAGGATATTCATCCGCGAAATCCTCACCGCAGGTCTTAAAATAAGGGGCCAAGACGGAGAACTACAAGTCCCGCTTGTAGAATGGTTTCTCGACACGGACGAGTATTTGCGGTCTGACTTGACCCCTTCCGTGCTCGATCCGGTTTCACAATCACCTTTGCAACATTTACGCTCGCGGACAGAGTGTACGTGGTATGTCGTTGACCAATTTGCTGCTGGGTGGCGCGTCCTCACTTCCCCTCTAGTGGACGAACGCCAGAGACTCGCATAGCATGCATGGTACCACGGCGAAGCGAAAATCTCACCTTTAATCTAATACCTCAGGGTTAAGGTATTTGAGCTGTATGTCCGGCTCCCGGGCTCAAAACGCTGATTGCTATTGCAGGGCAAAAGTAACCTGGCTCCCTTCGCTGGCGATCGCCCTCGCCTCGTGACACCGATCTCCCCCGACGCATAGTGCCGACCACGTCCCCGCTGTTTTCTGAAGAAGGAACGAAAATTTTAGACGAGGGCAGCCGTATCGCTCGCCAACCCAAGAGTATGTCATCACAGCGGCCTGCTTAATTCTGCGCACTGCCCGCAAAAAACGCGTCTCCCTTCTCCTATCCCGCCGCAAGACGATCCCACCCAGCTCGCAGCTGTCGCAAAGCGAGTGCAACGCAGCTTCGATCTGGCGCTTGAATCTTGATTGATCGACTAGAGCGATGCGCGTTTCCAAGCGCCGACTGAAACCGGGCCTCGCCCCTCTGTTCCTTGATTGACGTCATCTTCCTTCCTCGGTCCCTCATACCCCGGCTCATCGTGTACGCCAATCCTCTCGTCAGCATACTCGTTCTTCACAAGGTCATCCGCCACTCGACTCTCCGAACCTGCACACCTCTCACCGGAAGCGCAGAAATTGTTATCTCGATCGCTCTCTTCACCAAGGTACCCGGTTGGTCAAGCCCCTGGCTCACCCTGGCGGATCGCTCCGGATGTAGGGACTTGGGATTTGCATGAAACGGGATCTAGCACCGCTCTTTGCGTGCTGGCGGTCGCTGGAGCTGCCGTAGATTGGCTGTGCAAATTCAAGCCGGGCGAAAACCCAGACAAGTTCGTTTCCTTCGCTTGTTCTCGAATAGATCGAGGTACTGACGGTTTGGATTCGAAAAAAGGACTGGGACGCCTATCTCGCCAAGTACAGTCGCTCACACCCCTTCAGCTCCAACCGCGCGGGAACCTTCGAGCCTTACCAGTCCTTCTGGGCTCGTCTGTTCAGCGGGAACTTGTTCAAGAAACGCACGGCTTCGGATCGAGATATGCTCTTCCCGCCAGAGTCTCAGCTTCCCTACCTCCGCCAAACCGCACAAAGGAGAAGAGGTCGAAACGACTTTCACTAGAACCGGGCCTCCGTCCTTCCGTCCGTATCCCTTCACAGCGAGTCGAAAACCCAGGTTGTTGGCAAAAGGTGAAACTCGCTCCCCGTTGAAGGGAGAAATTGCCTTCGATTCAAGCGACTCGGACTCGAGCGACGATGATGGTGGAGGATGACCAAAGTTCAAGCCTGGGGTGATGAAGAGGGCTCCAACCGCCAACTCCGCCGCGACGACGTTGGTGCCTTCGACTCCCGGAGAAATCGGCGGCCTCGCACCTCCGCCAAAGTTCAAAGCAAACGGAGGAGTGGAGGATTACTCGGACGTGGAAGTTGATGTGACGACCGCTGCCGCCAAGATGGCTCAAGAGGGAAGAGAGAGGGAGAAGGAGCGGAATAACCCTGGGTGGAAGCCAGGATTCATGAAAAAGCCCGAAAAGGAGGTGCAGAGGAGAGCAAACCTCAAGGGAAAGGAGCAGGAACGGGAGCAAGAAGACGGCTCAAGTGCCCCGCTCAGATTGACGGAAAGCCCGACTCCGCTCTCGCGTCACGCTTCTTCCTCTGCTTCACGTGGACCCGTCAACTCCTCTCGACAGCAATCACGCTTGGCGCCTCCAACTTCCAATTCCTTACCCGCAACACCTTCACTTATCCGAGCGTAGGATCGCATCAACCGCGCCCGACAAGAATCCATGGCGTCGTCCTCTCCTGCCACTCCCAACGCGAACCCAAGCATGTTCCAAGCTCCTCGGACCGACGGTTCGGCGACCGCTAGCGCTGCTGCCGGCTCCCCGACGTCAGCCATCGATGACGGTTTTGGGGAACACCTTCGGGCGAAAGCTGGCTAGTTCAAATCTGTGGGCCAGCCTAGACGCCGAGGCGGTGACAACGCTTGGTCTTTCCGTGCGGACGTTCAGTTGAGTCGTAACATTATTCTTTCCACTTCTCAGCCCCCTTCTTTCTATTTTACTCGTCTCTCCACTCGACTTGCTCTATCACTTTCTTCTCTGGTCTTCTTGTGCGACCCTGTCACGACTATCCTTTTACGACTTTAGCAACGAATCACACTCCGGGCTTTCAGTCTATCGATTTTGTGTGTATCGTTCGTATTACAGCGAGTGGACATGGAGACATGGACGTAAGATGAAGCTTGCATACGGAATACCCCTTGCCGTTGGCCCACGTAGGGACAATTGACAAGCGGAAGTAAGGCGAACATAAACCAGAACCTGAATGATGGCAGTGTGATTCCATTCTCTCCTGGGATCAAACGCGGCATCCCTGTAACGGCTAACCTAGCACGTAAAAAGGGGTTTAAGAATGATGCTAAGTCGTGAACGAATTCAATAGTACCTCGGCGACTTGGATTAGCTCCGGACCCTCCACCGGACCTCTGCAACTGTGTCCCGTGAGTGGCGAGTTCCAATCGATGGTTGAATCCTGGTGCTGGTTTGGGTGTCCTCGGCCGGAGGGACCGGTAAGGGAGGCGGGGGTGTATCGCGGTCAAAGCCTGCGATCAACAGCACGACGCGGCTGAGGGAAGTAACTCCGGTCACGAAAGCGTTGTAAACAAAGTAAAAGGGAGTGCATGACTGTCGAAACCGTGGCTCGGGTGGATCGGCGGGTTCGGGTCCTTGAACAATTGGGACAGGTTAATAGATGACGGTCACATAAGCGAACCTCGGCTCGGCGACTTGCCTGGAGTCGTCATAATGGCGGAGAAAGCAAGAGAGGGAAAAATCTGTATCTTATGGCTAATAGAGGGTGAGTGTTGCCTGAAGGTTTGGGTTTGACAGAGAGATCATTGGCTTTTTATTCATAGGGATTTAGAGGAGCTAGAGTGCTGAGGCGCGGCCGCGGCGTAGTTGTGCGTCAAGAGATAGTGGTGCGGAAGACCCCGCCCACTCCTGCTCAATTTTTCCCGCCGAGTGTCGCCACTCAAACTTGAGTCCTTTGCTCACTTACGAACATTTCACTCCGCAATTTTATATCTCTCAAGGCCGAACACGATCGTCTAACTTCGTGGAGCGATCGATCAGAATGAAAATTGGATAACGAAATTCAGTGAAAATGAGGCCGGAAAGGAGCACTCCATAGCGAAAACTATTAATATCCGGTCATTCCCAACTTCCCGGCCCACGCCCTCACGTATTTACACGAAAAATCGAAGGCCGGCGCTGAATCCGGCGAGCGTGTGAAGTCCAAGCGCCCGGATGACCATAAGATGCATGTCTTCGACCGTTTCCACTTCAAATAAAAATATTATTAGCATAGTTCTCCGTGGGAACTTTGAACAGGAGTGGATGGCGTCCCTTTGTGGCAATGTTAAATCTGTGATTTCTCGGAAGCGTTCTGATGACTGGCCGCATGAGGTTAACCGAGGGCCCATCCAGGCCCTCTCAACACCGTCGCATCGATTCGATATCCCCCCGAAGAGTCCGCGTTTATTCCCCAACAGCCCCCTCCTCTCAGTCGAGCCCGCACTCGACCTTTCTCCTCAGAGAGATTTCAGTGCACGTAGATCCCTCGCAATCACCACCTTTGCACGCACAACATCCAGCCTCTATGTTGTCTGCGTTTCTCTAACCCGCTAGACGGAACACTCCACACAAGCGAGCCTGATTCCATTCGAGCAAAGAGTCGCGACCTCCAACGTCATACGCGCTCTTTTGCCTTCCATTCCCTATGCATGCGTACGGACAGGCAAGCCTCACAGCCGACCTTTCCGTATCCCTTTCGTTCTTTTGCGGACTATTGCTGTTGAGCAGCTGATGGAAGGGGGAGGAAAAAAAGAAGCCCGACGACATATGTAAGCCTGCAAGCCTGTTTGGTGTTCTCGCCCACTGCCCTCGGCTCCACCACAGACACGTCGCCTCTAATTTTTTCCTCTCGCGCTCAGGATTCATCCATCTTTAGCCGTCCGTCTCCCCACAGTTGTTAGCATCAACGATCGCAGGCCGCATCATGCATGCTAGCCTTTCTGTTTTGCTACGTTATCGGCGGAAGGGCGGGGGTGGCACCCTCAGGCCTTACGTTCGTCACGATGAACAAACCTGTCAGAGACTCGCATACCCTTCTTCCAAAGTTTTACGACAGCGAGTATGCCTTTGTCGGAGTCGGCATAGCGGGTAGGTCTGGTGAAGGTTAACGCATATCTCTCAAGGAGTGAGAGCTCCCAACACGGACTGCGTCCACTTTCAATTCTTTTATCTCTGCGCCAAGCATTGGCCATTTCGGCGGGCCTCTTATTTCACATTGCACTGGTCCTTTAGGTCAACCTGCTCGAAGGGCCAGAACGTGATTCGAACAATCTTTTGGCATGGATCGCACCGCCGATGACGACATCCCTCGTTTTATAGCTACTGGAGGTGGTAACATAGGATACACCGTTTTATAAGCACCCATTCCACCCTATGATGTTAGGGGTTTTCAGGGAACTAGATAGGCCTCGCGGCGAAGGGTTACCACACCGTCCATTTGTGACGGAATAAACGTCAAAGCGCTGCCGATGCAGAGCATACATAGACTAATTACTCTACATATAGTAGACTTGGCCTTCTCTTGACTGCAATGTTGGACATATGCATGTTATTTACCTGTCACCTATGCTAGGATACGCCACTTCTACCAGGAAGGTCAGTATCGAACCCTTTGACCCTCCATCCATACGCCGAAGTGCCCCGCTCGGACAACACGTTTATTCCTCCCACAGTGGGCAGACTACTGGCCAGCGGAGCCCTCCTGAAGAAATTGGTCACCTCCCAAAGGAGTATTCAACGCTAAGGACCATAAGCTCTCCTTGAAGGATGCGTCTCTCAGAATGAACAAGAATCTGCGGTCAGACTCCAACCGGTTCTGTGTTTGTTCTGGCTGCACAGCTCTCATCATGTGGACTACGTCTAACGAGAGATCTACGTGGTGTGTCGTTGCTGATGGATGGCAGCTGCATCATCGCCGCCCTGCGAACCGGCAAATGCCAAACACTCGCGTAGCACGCTTGGCATTCAGGGCAAAACCTCTCAGCTTTTGACCATACCCCTCATAATGAAGGTATTTGGTTGATTTTCGGTGCAAATATCTCAAACGCTGACTCGCATCACAGGCAAGAATGGCCTGGCACCCTTCGCTGCTGATCGCGCTCACGTGTACGGCCCCACCACCCCGACCCATCATCTCCTCGCTCTTTTTCGACAAACAACGAAGATGATCCAAAGGATGGGGGCTATCGCTCACGGAAGCAAAGGATCATCCAAATATACAAGTTCGTATACTACATTGCACAAAAGGCCTTCCCTCTCTTTCTGTGTCACAATCACCATTAACCTCCCGTCTCATCCCCCCTACCCCGGCTCATCTAGGTCACCCTCAACCCCCACCATGCATTAACGCGAACCGAAACGAAGATTTGAACTACAGTGTGTGGAATTCCGTTTATTCTTGGGAACCAGAAGCCGTACTCCTGAGGCGACAAACCTGGGCACGTATCAGTAACGGTCAAGAATGGTGCAGGTAGTCGATCACGAATTGAAGAGTACCTCGACGACTCGGATCAGTCCTGAACCCTCCGCTGAACCTTAACAACTGGGTCCCTTGAGTGGCGATCTCCAACCAATGGCTGAATTCTGGTGCTGGTTTGGGTGTCCTCACCAGGGACCGGCGGTGGGGACTGAGTATCACTTGCAACCCCCGCGATCAACGCCCCCGCACGAGTAATAGAGGCGGCTCCAGTCGCTAGAGTGCTATAAACAAAGTATAAGGGAGGACATGACTGCCGCAACAGTGGCTCGGGTGGGTCGGC
>WSUI01001181.1:0-10974 GCA_019633595.1 Tulasnella sp. UAMH 9824 | reverse complement strand
GGGAGGATTGGGAGTTGGACCAGCTTCGTGACGGATTCCCGCGTCGGGCGTGACAGGTGCGCGAGTAGAATGTTGATGGGTGTTTGTTCTGGATTTTTTAGGGGGAATAATCCGACGGAATCATTCTCTTTCACAAATTGGAGACGGCGCACCTTCCTCCATTTTCCGTGGTTCAGTACATCCAATTTGGCATGGTGTCCCGGGACTGCAATCAATTGATAGCTGCACGTCTCCAAAATTGACATCCTTCGGCCAAACATTGACGATCCACTCCGCGACTCCCACGTGACGATTGCCTTGCTCGTGGCTCCGCCACCTCTCCCTACGGAGTATCCTCTTCGCTTGCTCCGGTCATGGCTTTCTGAGCTACAGCGCACATCCATGCAAAAAAGGGGTAGTTGTCATCTCTCCTCTCTCGCTCCTTCAACAAACTAGAGGTCTCGCCGTCTTCCAGGTCATTTCAGTTCCTCCTTCTCCCACCAATTGCTTTCCAACTTTCTCCCCTCTGTCTCCCCGGACGTCGAAATCCACCACTAACTTTCATCAATCCGCCCTTACTCTCACTACAAGTCACTATTCTGCTTCTCACACATCGAAAAGCCAAGTCAATTGTTCACAGCACACTCGAAAACGAACGAACGAAGCCCCAACAACTCCTTCCTATCCCCGCTTTCCTGATATTACTCGTCCTCGCCACCACCCGGCGGTACCAATTTGAGGGAATTCGTGTCGGAGAACTGTTCTTAGATGGATTTGAGCACGAGGATGGTAAGGACCAAACGCACGGCCCCGCTAAGGAAGTCGGACGAAACATTTTTATCTCCATGGGTCGGCAATACACCGCAGACGTTCATCTCTCAATCCGTCTCACGCAACTACATCAACGAATGCACTGCTCTCGAGAATGACTTTGCCGACGTCAGCAATGACACCTTGTAACTCGTGGCTTTTTCGCGGTTCACAAACTTCTCGCCTTTCCGAATAGAGTTTTTCTGCAACCCTAGGGCCATGCGTGCAGACTCGACGGGCCGTTCCCGGTTCTAATGGCCCCGGAAGAGACTCCGCGCGTATCTCGACCACGAAGTAGTACGGATACAGGATCGTGATCCTGGACGTTTGTTCCATGCCCTCGGGTTGCGCGTCCGCCTCCCTCCTTCTGTGTTTCTATGACCTCACTCCAAATGTCTCACCTTGATGCTCTTCCTGCACATTCAGCACCTGACTCGTGTTCTGGATCAACTCGAACAACAGCACCTGTGTTGTGGGCGGCGAAATCAACATCATCGAAGGCGTCACCGAAGAAGACCCCAACGTCTCCGTCCTGCACATTCCTCAGGACCACCCGTGCACGCAATCCGACTCCTACATAGACAACCGCGACTTCCTTGTTTCCGAAAAGCGCACGTTCACCGGAGGCGACGGCGCAGCCTGTCGCGTGAACCCCGACAGCGATAAATTGGACGGTCCTTAGTTGAAGGCCGTCGGTGGAGGTTGGTACGTGGCAGTGGGTTAATGTGTAATTCTATGCGTGGGACGACGAGAGCGTTCCGGATGAGGTTGAGAGCGCTGCTACGTCAAAGGATGGCCAGAAAGTCAACCCCAATCAGTGGGGACAGCATCAGGCCAACTTTGTTAGCAGCCGCACTTACGTACGTAAACTGGAACGATGATATCATTTTGCTCCCGTTTTCGCATTTACTTTTTTCACCTGCAACCATACGTGCGCTGACCCTAATCTAGGTTGGGATTGTATGAAGAGGAAGTTCGTTTTATGCCGGAAGCGTTGTGTGATGCTTGGGAATGCTCCAGTCCGTACTCTGGCGTTGAGCCTTAGTTCCCAAACGATGCCCATGCCGGACCGTTTCGCTGGTTAGGTGAACGCTTCGTTTCCCTCAACACGCCGCGGCGGGGTCACAGCTCCTAATTAAACACTAAACATTTGCTCTGCATAAATAGTCTGGGACATATGACGTGAAAAGAAGGGACAACATTCGCAAGTAAAATACGAACACGAAGCTGAGAACATGAGATGATAACAAGAACCCTAGTAACGACTTCAACGCAATCCGACATCCTTTCCGTTGACCGGTGATGTGAGGTTTAGGGTCATTCGCTGAGGTGATCGGTGTTGGAATTTCTTCATAGCGGCGTCGTTCGGAGGGACCTAGATTTTAGCGAGTGCGAGTCGTGCCTATCTTCCCATGGCCATTTCCCACTCGACGACCACCTTCAGAATCCTGCAGAGTATTCTCCGACTCCGTCGCACTCCGTCTTCGTCCCGAAGTTGCTCATGGATTAGGAGGATGCTTCGCCGCGCAAGGCTCCTTCATCACGTCTCTTCATGTCTGCCAAAATGGCGTCTTTCGCTGCCGAGCATTTCGAAATACTGTCCTTGTAACTGCTCCTGCCCTTGCGCCATTGAGCTATAGCTGTGTCGTACCAGGTGAGAGCTTCCTCTTTGTGGCCGAGAGTCGACTTCAAATCAGCGAGGAGAGCAGCTGCAATCGGGAACTCCGGCTCGAAGTCAAATGCGATCTTCTGCCACATAGAGCACGACTCCTCCAGAGCCGAAATGGCTTCTTCGTTCCGCCCCTGTGCATGAAGGCACCTTCCCAGGAATCCCAGCGCTTGAGATAGTCTCCATCCTGCGTCGCTGCTTCGGGCAACACTAACCGACTCGCGGAGTAACTCCTCCGCTTGCACGTGGATACCTTGTTCGTGTTTAACGATCCCCAGGCTGCAAAGGCAACCGCTCAACCCAGCTTCCCAGCCAATGTTCCTTGCGATGTCACGGGCCCTCTGGAAAGCTGATATTGCTTGGTCCGTGTGATCGAGCCACTGGTGTGCGGTCCCGAGGGTTTCGAGTGCATCGGCTTCTTGTAGCCTGTCGCCACAGGCAGATGCGACCTCGACAGCTTCCTCCAAGACGGACAACGCTTTTACTGTTTCCCGATCCCGCAAATATTTCTCTCCCAGTTTTCCGAGACATTTTGCAACACCCATAGTATTCCCCTTCGCCCGGAAGATTTTCAAGCTCTCTCGGAGATCGCGTATATCGTCCTTGTTGGATGGTCCACCACACCCCAACCATTACAGTGCATCTGCTTCACCGATATCATCCTGTAGGCTCCTACACTTCTCCAAGGCAGCGGTAGCGGCGTTCCTCATTTTGACGAAGTTCGAACCACGATAGGCCACGGCAGCTTGCTTGCGAAGAACGCTGGCGATTCCCTTGTCATTTCCTTCCTCTTCATACAAATGTAGAGCCTCCTCGAGGTAAGCAAGTCCTGCCTTGTGATTGCCTTTCCAACTCTCGAGCTCCCCCAGGTTCACCAGCAGAGCAGGGAAACGGGTATGCGAATCCGCGGTCTTCGAAGTTGGAGGGCAACGGAGCTACGCAAGGGAAACTTAGTGACGGTCTATACAAGCAGCGACTGAAAGGGGAGACCCACAACGTTCTCGACGGTTGTTTTACATAGCGCGGCTGTGGGCCGTTGCAAGGGGTCGACCGCCCAACACTTCGTCATGACCTCCCAGACCAGAAGACAGTCACGTAGGCGGGACTCTCCGTCAATTTGCGGAAGGGGAGTCTCGAAAATTCTGCGCATAATGACATACTCCGCCACTGCTTCCTGGTACGGAACTTCGCCTGTCATGATCTGATGGCGGTGGACTTTAAGCGAATCACCAAAATGAAGCAATTAGTCAACATACCTCCCAGACGACCCAAGCCCAAGCGTATATGTCGCTGGTCGCCGTCCTTGGCTGACCATTGAGGAGTTCGGGGCTGCACCAGCGGATGGATCCTTTAAATCCGGTCGTGCTCTCAAGGTTACCGAACATATTATCCTCGTAGAGTCTTGCGAGCCCGAAATCACATAGAACAGCTCTGCCTTCAACGGTAACGAGAATGTTTGCCTTCCGTTATAAAGATAATTAGATGGACAGTCGACCCCGCGAGGACCACGACGCACGGATTTGATGTCTCCATGACACACTGGAGGATCCATTTGGTGAAGATACACCAATGCATCAATAGTGTCGTAAGCCTGGCGCAGTGCGAACAGTGAGCACGAGAGTTTGACAAGGGTCTAACGGAGCCTCACCAGCGACAACTTTTCTGGCACTTCAAGTCGGCGTCCACGAAGAAATTCGCTCACGTTCCCACATGGCTCCCATGGTGAAATTAACCACGCCTCTTTGCGATCGAAGTCAGCGCAAAAGCCCAGGAATTGGGCAACGCCGGGATGCCCCCTGAGGCGAGACCAAACTAGAACCTCCTTCGTGAAAGCCTAATATGGGTGGCCGAGTTAACACCATTGACGACAGGGAAGAAATGTGTACCCACCCGTTTCAAGTCGGACGCATCATGCATGCCAGACAGCTTGATCTCTTTGACGGCTACAACTTGAGGCTGGTCGGATCGGCTCAGCCATGTAGGGACGTAGGCGGAAGCACGCAAGTGAGCTTTTCGTACGATGCCGAAACCGCCCTGGCGCTTTTCGTCGTCGGAAATAAACGCGATTCTGCGACGTTTTATTTTATACTCTTCCAGAGCCTGGTACGCTTTGTCCTAGGTTTTGTGTACGGTGAGTGATTGCGATTTGGACTGAGCGCTCATGGACCTACAACCGCCAATTTTCTGTCGGTCCGTCTCTGGTCCACACTTGTGGCGGTTGTCATTGCGAGCGGTCAAATGTTTAGCATATGGATCAAGAGCTAGAGAGGCTTCTTTGAGGAAGGGACCAGCTGTGGTTGTGATAGTGTGACGACGGCAGCCTCACCATCTCCTCGCTCTGCCGGCCAGCGCTTGTGCACTATCGCAAGCCTTCAGGCCATTTCAGGATTACGTCATCGTGGCACAAGGTTAATCTGATTTCGATCGGCAGCGCCACGAGAATACTGATTCCGATGCGATTGGACGACCTGAGTATGGCCCACGAAGGCTTTTGATTTTCAGCTAAGCTTACTGTAAGCGGACTGACTATGCTCGGTACATAATGCCTCGGTTTTCCCGTACCCTACTTTTAAACGATCAGCTAGCAGAATTAGCCCTAATTCTGTCGAAACCGGTCAAATAATAAGGGAAGATCATATCATATCAGATTGTCTATTGTGGTACATAAGCTCGCATTCACGTCGGGCATGAGAGAGCGCACCGTCAAGTACTACGACATGGCCAGCTTTACCATCCTCGGTAGCCCCGAGCGCCACCAGCACAGCCCCAAACATAGCCATTTCGCACTCCGTCAATGAGTAGCAAAAGAGTGGCAGGGGTGAATGAAGGATGGTGGGACGTTTGAGTTGACAGTTCCATCACCTTCACATACCACTAATCAGATGATAAGACAAACCAACCGCATTAGCTGAGAAACCTCGCCACCACAACCAACACCTCTGAATCCATCACGTTTCCATCGGACCAGACAATCAAATCCACCAGGTCCATCGAACTGATACTACCGCCCACACTCCTTTCCTTCTCAAACCTCTCGAGCTCCACTCTCCCGAAACTGAACTAGGTCTTTCCGGTGTTTCCACTCCCGCCGCCCTCATCGTATTCACGAAAAGGTGAACCCTGCATACGCATCCAGATCTTAGGGAAAGCAATTTTATAACGGTTTCCGCCTCGTCGTTCACCGAACATGTTCTTCCCGGTTGATACCCTGCAGATAATCCCAGCGGAGCCCGTACTCGCCCGAACGGAAAACAAAGGCCACCGACTTCATTTCTTCCGTAGCTTGTTCCGTGGAGAGAAAATGGACGCATCTTGATCGTTGGAGTCTTCCGCGAAATCGTGCAGAACCACATTTTCTTTCGCTAACCAGCTGTGCGGACGTCCTCCTTCCTTTCTTTGTCGGTTTCATCATCGGTCGAACAGGTCGAAAGGCGTGTGTCGATTATGTCAGAGCGTTCAGGTTGGCGAACCGGAGCATCAGAAGTGATGAAGGAATGGTGGAGCGTGGATAGACTTCGCCAACAGAGCACGGATGCAACCCCTTCGTGGGAAACCCCTTCACAATTTCGCGTCCGGCACCGTTCGAAGCTCGAATCCTGATTGGTTCTCCAAGCTTGAAAACTGATATCTTCGGGTTCAGCCCCGGTTAGGCCCAAATCTCCATAGAGGAAGAAGGTGGTGTGGCAGCTCGCTCGTCCTGCTCGGCCATTGGCGCAAAGTCCCGAGCCCAGTCTTCATTCCTTTTCCTGCCGCGTTCAACGTCAAGGTTCCGATACGTATTTCTAGCGTCTGATTTGGTGGGTCAAGTACGCCGAAGTGAGGGTTTGGAGTAATCGACGTTTGAATGATGATGTGGGATGGCCGTCTGCTGAACGGAACGACGGGGATGCTATGACCTCGGCGGAAGAGATGACCTTGGTTGACTCATGGAACCCGTCCAAGTGCCCTTCTAATTCGTAGTTCGCCTCCGCTTCATGACCACTTCTTAGGTCCTTTCTATCTTCAATACATTCTTCTCCGTCCTCCGCTTGCTCCTGAATCGACTTGCGTAGATTTTCATCTCGGCACACCAAGAGCGTCTTGATGTGGGATTCGTTGTCAGCATCTCCACGAGCCTTTTTCCCCCCTCTTGGGGTTTTTCGTGCGGCAAGACGCGCGGTGTCGACAGAAGGGATGAGGGTTGTCCTCGAATTTGTGGTCGCCTATTTTCTCCCAGGGCATGGATTTGAGAGCCTCGCGTTCGCCATAGCCGAGGAGGGCCCGAGATTGGCCATCCTGCGGCGAGTTAATTCTCTTTGCAGAAGTGTCTCCCCAACTCCGTTCACTTGCTTTTCTTCCCCCCGATTCGATCTTCAGCCCCGAGGGAGATCACCCCGGAAGAGGTAAAGAATGTTTGACCCAACCGGCTCCACGCATGTCCGGCTCCACGGTACCAGGAACGATGCCGGTTGGCCTGGGTGTGCCCCAGAAGCGGTTTGCAGGTTCCGGGTAACACTGTAGTTCCTGCATAGATCGAATCGCCGATACGACGCGCGAGTTTTGGGAGGTCGAAATCGGGTCACGGAAAGAGGAAGGTCTCATAAGGGCTGAAGGAGAGTTGCCCCGGGGCTTTTCTTCCAACACCGGCTGGTGGTAGACCTGGCGTCATGCTTGTCCTATTTCATTCGAGTTCACTGAACGCTCCTGCGACCAAAACTGGAACGACTATGCAGCCTAAAGCATATCTTATGGTCAATGATACGGTCAACCCTTGAAGCGGACACGGCCAAACAGTGAGAGTACACCCTACCATCATTCGGTTTCGTCGATAGGCCGCTCGGCGAGACGGGACCAATGTTGCGCAACCTCCGCTGGGACCTTGGGAGAGTAGAAGTCGGTGGAACGCCGTTGGGAAGTGAGATATGGACTCAATATGTACTGTACAGGGTCTAAGCGAGAGATAGAGGACGAAGCCAGATGGCTGATGCGGGCCTGGAATGAATTCGAAAGCTTTCGCGGTAGTCGGGATTGCAATGTCGTAACTCCGCCGCTAACCCCGTGCTGCCGTGCTGCCGTGTGCGCCATCATGATGACGTTGGGCAGCAAAACGTTTACGCAACGACACCTCAGTGGATGAATGTGCTCTGTAGGTCAATCTTACACCTCGAAGGTATTATGAGTGCACTCACCATCACATCCGTCCAACCCCCCAACGTCAAGTACAAGGCGCTGATCCATTCCACGTGCAAAAGTTCCCCGGGCACGGTCGACCAAACTCTTCGAATTGGAGCTACCGTATTGTTCGACATCATCCTCGTCTTGACCGTGTCGACGAGGCCGACTGCACGTTCTCATAATCAATGACAATTTTCGCCCATTCAACCCGTCTTGTCAGCAAATACTCTTCACCTACGTCACCCTTCACAAATTGGAGAGGGCGCATCTTCCGCGAGTTTGCATTCAATATCCATTTCACGTGGTGTGCCTGGATCGCAATTAATGCGCGGTGCACAACTCCACAATTGACACCTTGCAAATCTATGCGGCCCGCGGCCCGCACGTGACGATCCTGGAGACCAGTTTGTATTCGCGCCTACCAAGTGTCCTTTTCACTTATTCAGGGCAAGGCTTTCCGAGCTAGACTGTACATCATGGAGTAGCTGAGAGCTCTCCTCTCTCGCTCCTTCCCACTAAAGTTGTCGCCGTTTGCCAGGTCGTCTCATTGCTTCCCTCCTCTCACCAACTGCTCTCCAACTCTCTCCTCTCTTTCTCTATCTCTGTGCATCGGCACTTACTAATCACTTTCACCGATTCGCACTCATGACACTTCACGTCACTCTCTAGTTTCTTCTCGGCCATAAAGCCCGGGTCGCTTTTCTCAGCGCACGCGAAAACAAGTCTGAATGAAGCCCCAAACAACTTCTCTCTTTCTTCGCTCTCCTAGGCTCACCCACCTTCACCGCTATTCGTTGGTACCGAGTCTAGACAATGTTTTCAGGAGAGTCGTTCCCGGGAGCATTCAACCGAAAAGATTTCGGGCACCCAACGCGTGACCACATAAAGCGAGTCGGAAGGAACGTTTGTGCCTCGACGGATCCACAGAACCTCGCTATCGCTCTTGGATTAACTCATTTATACAAAGCCACGCCGACGAATGCATTGCTCTCGAGAAGAGCTTGACCTACGTCAGCAAGGATACCTTGTGAGTAGCGTCGGTACCCACACTTCGGATAACTGCTCGCCCCTCCAATGGAGAAAGTCCACTTTAGGATCATGCGTGCCGAGTACACAATTGTACTTGAGCCTAACGCAGTCGATACTCCGTTCACATCTTGAGCAAGAAGGAGTACAAAGACCAACCTCCTGATCTTGGACGTTCCCTGCTTGCTTCCTCCTTGCGCGTATGTATGTCTTCTGCCCTTCTGTTTCCCGGCTACCCCGCCCTTCCCTCTCACCCCTTTTCTCTCACTCCGAACGCAGCACAAGGCCCGCGTTCAGGACTAGTCCAACAACAGCACAGGGTCCACCGGCGATGAAATTGGACGTCAACGACGAGGGTACCAACGCCTTCCATCCATGTACTCTCCACGGCCGCGCATGCACGCTGTGACGCAATACGACTCCACCATAGACGACCGCGACTTCCTTGTTTCCGAAAAGTGCACGTCCACCGTAGGCGACGACGCAGGCTACCGCGTGAACTCTGACAGCGGTAAATCCTACGGTCCCCAGGTGAACGACTTCGGTGTGGGCTGGTACATCATGGAGCGCACTTCGCGGCGGGTTGATGTTGTGGCTCTGGTGTGGGACGACGACAACGTTCCTGATGAGGTTGAAGGCACTGATATGGATGGGCAGAAAGGCAATCCCAATACGTGGAGACAGCCTCAGGCCGACCACAACACTTAAGTAAACTGGAACGATGATACCATTTTCCTCCCCTTTTTTGCATTTAATGTTTCTCACCTGAGGCCATACGTGTGTTGAATGTAATGCAGATGGGAAGTATGGAAATATGTACCACGTTTTCTGCCGGACGCGTTGCGTGGTGCTTGAGGGAGCCTCAGTACAGCATCGGGTATGTTGCGCATTATTTCCCAGACCAGGCCGATGTCGGACCGTTTCGTCGGTTAGTTAAACAGTACGCTGAGCTTGGTTCCCTAGTACGCCACTATGGGTTCAGAACTCCTAATTAGACACTAAACCGTTTCTCTACAGAACGAGTCTCAAACATGGGACGTAAAAAAAGAGGGGACAACATTCGCAAGTAGACTATGAACACGAAGCTGGAAACATGAGACTATAGAAAAGAACCCTAGTAACCAGTTCGACGCAATCAGACATCCTTCCCGTTGACCAGCGATGTGAGGTTTGGAGTCGTCCACTGGCGTAGCCGGTGTTGGAATTTCTGCATAACGACGTCGTTCGGGCGGACCTGGACTATATGTAGCGAGGAAGGGTCGAGCCCTAACCTTCGGAATCCTGCAGGGCATTCCCCGACTCCGCCGCACTCCGCCTTCCTCCTGACGTCGCTCGTGAATTAGGAGGACGCTTCGCCGTGCAAGGCTTCTTCGTCACGTCGCTTCATGTCTGCCAAAATGGCGTCCTTCGCTGCCAAGCAATTTGAAACCTCCTCCTCGTACCCGCCCTTGCGCCATTCGGCTATAGCTGTGTCGTACCAAGCGAGAGCTTCTTTTTTGTGGCCGAGGGTTGACTTCGAGTCAGCGAGGAGAGCGGCTGGAGATGCGAAGTACCGATTGAAGGAGGGTTTCTGTTGGATCGAACAGGACTCCTCCAGTGCTGAAATGGCCTCTTCGTGCCGGCCCTGCGCCCGAAAGCACTCTCCCAATTTCCAAAGAGCCTGGGCCAGTCTCCATCCGGCGTCGCTGTTTCGGGCAACACGAACCGACTCGCGGAGTAGCTCCTCTGCTTCTGCGTGCATCCCTTGCTGGACCTTGATACCCCCCAGGTAGCAAAGGCAACTGCTCAACCCCGGCTCCCATCCAATGTTCTTCGAAACGTCGCGGGCCCTCTGGAAAGCGGAGATTGCTTGGTCCAGGTGACCGAGCCGCCAATACATGTTCCCAAGGATAGTGAGAGCGTCGGCTTCCCCTAGCCTGTCGCCACAGCCAGATGCCACAGCGACAGCTTCCTCCAAGACGGGCAACGCGTTTGCAACGTCCTCGTTCCACAGGTATTTATCTCCCAGTTCTCTGAGACACTTTGCAACGCCCATACTGTTCCCCTTCGCCCGGAAGACTTCAAGCTTTCCCGCAGATTGCGTTCACAGTCCTCTATGGACGCTCCACCAGTTCCCATCCAGTACTGTGCATCTGCTGCGCCGATATCATCTTGTAGGTTCCTACACTTCTCGAAGGCAGCGGAAGCGGCCGTCTTTATTTTGGCGGAGTTCGAATCACGATAGGCCACAGCGGCTTGTTTGAGAAGAACGCTGGCAACTCCCTTGTCGTTTCCTTCTTCTTCATAGAGATGCAGAGCTTCCTCGAGGTAAGCAAGTCCTGCCTTGTGATTTCCTT
>WSUI01001180.1:0-10983 GCA_019633595.1 Tulasnella sp. UAMH 9824 | reverse complement strand
CCTCCAGCTCGTCCTGAAAACCCCGATGATGTTGCTCTTCCATTTCGAAGATGTCTCCAACTTCGGCTTGCGGCGGGCGTGATTTCTTGCGAAGCCGGCGCCGCGGTCGAGGAGGTGGCTGGTACACGATCGGCGGAGAGACCATCGAGGAGTGGCGAGATGTGGTTTGGCGGAGGTGTGCGGTGGACGATGCTCCCATCGAGAAAGCTGAAGAGAGGGTTGGGGACGTTGGGGAGTAAGGTGTTGGAGAGTAGCGGTCAGCGGGATTAGGGATGTGGACGTGATGTTGGGAGCTTGACGGCAGGGACGCGGAGGATGACATCGCCGAACGAGTCCCTGTGTACGCATCGGGTGGTGGCGGGAAGTTCGAGCGGTTGTTTAGGGTCACTGTGCGATCTACGTCGTAAGGACTCGCGTCGGGCCCAAAGTTGTCTTCCCCGTCGGTGGTCCACTTGCCAGGGGATGGGTCTGGGGATGCGAGCGTCTTCGGGGCCAAGCCGGCCCTTCGAACGCCCCGGAGTCCATCGTCGTCCGAGTCTCCCCAATCGCCAGAGTCGGCTTGAGGAGCCTGCCGGGACGTTGACGCCAGTTTCTGGTCCAGCGGTTCATCGTCGTCGTCCCAAACTATCGACTCGCGGTTGGCTGCGCTGAAGCTCGTTCGCACAGGGGCCTCTCCTGTTTTCGGGTGATCTTCAGTCGGACTGTGGAATTCAAAATCGTCGTCCCAGTTCTCCGCCTCGGCTGGTATGCATAAATCAGTCAAAGACGCGTCCGAAGGGAGTTGGGGTATGGACGTACGTGGGTGAGGCGGTTTGAGAGCCACACGCTCGGCCATTCTAGGCACTAGCAGTATGGCGTGCTTGGACTCTTCAGAGACCGCGTCGTCTGAGCGTTCCTCCTCTACTGATGGCAATCGGATGGGGAGGGAGGCGTGTCGAAGTGAGCCGGTGCGATGGTGGTGGGTGTGGGCGGAGAGCTTTGGTTTGCGTTGAACGAAGATTGCTGTTTGGACTGACATGGTTTCCCCAGCCTTGACGACCAAGAGAGGGCTGAACCTGAGGAACCCCCAACCACACAGCTACTTACTTATGGCGGATAACTTCACTCAGCTGTCCACTATGCCACAATTTGAGACGCGTCGAACCAACATTCCACTCATCTTGGCCGCCGCCCTTTGTTCGCTCGCTCAAACGGCGTCGGGGCGTTTCCCTCGTACCCTGAACGGTATCCAAACACGTCCGAAAGGTCCCTCAACTCTCTCACTCACCCGTCCTAACAGCGGCTCAGAAGAGGCTCAATCCAGCATCTGGATCAATTTTATGGTCTCGCCGGGTATATTTCGCGCTGGATTCGTGAAGGGTCTTTCAGCATGATCGAATGATTCGACGAGAGGATAGATCGGATCCCATGTCGAGCTTGCGCTGGAATTGGTCCGCATTGGCGTGTTAGTGCCCTGCCTTTCTCGGCTCTCCCCGTCAATGATAATTATGAGTTCCGGGCGGAGACTGTATTGTGGTACTCAGTCCATGCGTTACTTCCATTTCGCTTTGTTTCATCGTGCAGCGGCAGTACGAGACAAGATGTTACAGGCCTCTCTAAATTTCAGTCTTCTGTCTCCGAATCCTTCTCTTCCAGGGCGGGCGTTTGATTGCTATTTATGGAAGGGTTGGCGTGATGATGTACAATTACTGCAATGTGTTCGATGGTTGGTCTCTTCTCTGTGCTTTCAGTCTCCCGCTTTAGCATTTTATCAAGACAAGCAAGATATGAGTTATTGGTAAAAATAATTAAGAACAATCTATCAACGATCATTACTGCGGAGAATCGCATGGTAAATTTTGCCGGCGAGCCAATACCCGACCAAGACGACCACGATAGTCACGATACTCTGCAATATCCTTGACGAAGTGTAGGGGGCAATGCCCTCTATTATCTGGGTCCATTGATCCGCCCATGAAGGTCCAGGGGGGTCGGGTAGATCACCGGGGCCAGGTTGGAGTTGGTCTTCGCGGCGCTGCCACAGAACGCTCAAACTCCAGGTCCGACCACGAAGTTGAATGCTGAAGGGCGAATATAAAGCCTGAAAATATGGATCAATTACTTTAGTGCTCTGGCTGGAAAAGGAGACCTGAAAGGTATCATACTGGAGGTGGGGCGTTCGCTCCGCTGTCGACATGGTGACCCTCTAAGTCTGGCGAAGCTCTGCGGAATCGTCGATGAACTTCTTGCGCTAAGCATAATAGAATCGTCAGACGTTGTGCGCTTCACATGCCCTGGATCCACGAACGAGAAGACAAAGTCGCCTGTCTGGGCGACGTTACGGCTTGAGCGGATTGGCGTTCGTTGGGAGTCCTGACGAACAAAATTTGGACGTCTGTAAGAAGATCCGTATACCTGCGTAAAGATTATCTGAGCTTACATATTCAAAGATATATCTAGGTTTATCTTCGTGGTTGAGCAGTTGACGGTTGATTTCTGGCGGGAGACGAGGAGGAGCAGATAATTATATATAGGGCGGGGGGAAAGGGGCTTTGGAACACGGAGCAGCGTACTGGAACTTCGCGGTCTGAGAGTGATCATCAACCTGTCAGCCTTGAACATCTCGGAGCCACTCTGCGGGGACTTACGGCAACCAATTGCGGAGAACCCCATTTCAGAGCACTTAGTTGCCTCGCTTATTTTATGCCCGAGTTTTATCTCTTGAGCCCCTATGTTCGACGGGACTTGGAAGCCCCTGGTGAGCCGCTGAAACATCCCATTCTACTGAGAATATTTAAATAGGCTTAGGGATCTCGCATCCCGGAAGCCGCACAAGAAGGTGGGGTTACCAATGGCGTTGCTGACGTAGTCATTGCTAACAACTCAAGACCAGTGAAGCCGTCAGTGTCAGCGAGCAGAACAGCACAAGTCCCAGCCAACGCGTCGTTTCCTGCTGGGTGATGTTGGCGGCTCGACGACATACTTGGACCGCCCGCAGACAAGGAACCCGAGTTTTCGAACCAGCTAGTGAGTTGTACGACACGAGTCGGAGGATCGTCCATCAGGAGTAGCCAAATCGCTCCCGCGATTGGATCCACTGCCAGTAAGTAGTACAGCTCAGAAATGAGAACCGGGTCCTAGTCGTTCTCGCCGAACTTTGTTGGAAATCAGGGCAGTGGTCTCAGAAAGCTTCCTGGCCATGTCCCAGTTTGGATGCAATTACGGAAGAGCTGGTATCTCCGATAGTTTGAAGGGGTCGGATCGGTGCGGCTTGACCCTGACCTAGATCTCGCGTGAGGACCCTTTTATAATGGGCTCGCAGCTGGTATCCCTGTTCCAGGGTCTTTTGGGAGCTCACCGCGTAACATGCATTTATATCCGGGAACTTGATGGATGATTGTGACGATGCACGTTATCGGCCGATTGCTCAAGTTACTAGTACTTCTGTGAAGCAGAACGTGAGACACAAGGTGGCCGAGTCGGAGTTGAACCTGATTCCGGTCCAACTCAATTGATCCAAACTACAAATAAACGGATGCGTTTTGTTGGACCGCCGCGAGGGGCGTTGTTGAAGAATGGGTAAACGGTATCGTATTCCGATACCGTTGTTTCTGGCGATGAGCGCCTCATGATCCTCAGGGCAAGATCGGGCGCAAAAGAAGTAATAAATAACTTGGAATTTATTTGGTTTTATCCTAGTGTCAATAAAGCATTACTGTTCGAGTCTAAGCTAGCCGTGAATGGGTATCGTGAGTGTGGGTGCGCGGTCGTTTCCACGAAGAGACACCTGGCTGTTTTATTTCGTGACGGACGACCAGAAGGTTTCGAATAAACAAAGTTACGGGGAGGAGGTCCCTGGGGCTAGGCTTCACAACGAAAGGTACCACAGTAGGGATGAGCCGCAGAACTCCATCACGATCCTATTTAGCTCTTACCCTCCATGCTCGTACAACTATCATCTCCCCTTACATTCGACACCTCTGATGACCCTTCCGTTTGCTATGCGTATCGCCGTCGCCAAGCGCATCTTGACCGCTGAGGTGAAACTTCTTGCAATGCTTTCCGATGGAGGTGGCCATAAGGACCTGCTACCTCATAGCGGCTGGACGCAGGAGAAGATAGTTTTGCACGACTGTATCGCTCCTCGTTTGCGAAGGTATTTTACTATCGCTCCTGTTAGTCATATTACTACTTCGACTCGAGACTGATGTTTCGATATATTTGTTGGCAGACTCAAGACCAGCGTTTTCGGACCTCCTCAGCCAAATCCTGCCCTAGATCGGTGGGACCTGGCCTGGATTTTAAGTCTCTGGAGAGGCGAACGGCCTGGTCCAACGATCAAGCAAAAGTACAGACTGGACCAAATTGAGCTTATGCTGAACCTCGTACGTGTTTGATCCTTTCATGTCTTCATGTCTAACGGTCGGTCTCACATATCGTGAACAGGTAGGGAATCACGGATCTTTCAAACCCGAGTTCTGGGCTGAGATTGCCCAGTGGCAATTGGTGGGTTAATCGCTACCGAAGACCACAAGTTAGAGCTAATGCGTTGCTCCGTTGCGCAGCGGACCTACAAAGAACGTAAGGAGGACCAGATTTCCTTGGGCCGGCACCCAGATATTGACCCGTCTTCATCTTCAGTGTGTGCCAAGTTTCTTGACGACTTTGAAGACATGATCGCCGAGTACATCACACCGGACGACGAATACGTTCAAATGTGCCGTTCCGTTGTGAAGACCGCCGTCCAACGTGCACTCACCGAACCGGAACCGTCCCCTGGTGATGTCACATGGACCGATGTTTTCGCCACTCGCTTCATCCTTCAGGATCCTACTCTACAAGCAACCCTAGATACAGCTCCTGCGCTCGAGGGCCGGCCGGATAGACTTGACATACTGGTTGAGGATATAGTCTACCAGCAGCCGATTTTCCCGCCTGCCTGCCGTGCTCTCAAATTCGAGTGAGTCCTTATAGCTATATAAACCTGATACCACTTCTGAAATTATATTTCTACCCTGAAGTAACCCTGTCATTCCGACCCCTTTCACGGCGCCTTTGAAAAGACTTCGTAGCCGTCATCGTTGGGTCGCTCCCCTTCCGAACACCCTGGTCCTTGTGATTTTGGGGTTCGCTCTCATCATAGCAATGATCTATGTGTATCTATAGTCGCATGTTACTAGCTGAGTTTGAGCAATGCATATCAATGGGACCTCGTGCGAATGACAGCAAGTCTGAGCAAGAGCCCCAATGTCAGAGCCGGCGCCTAGCCGCCGTCGTATCACTCTGACACCGTCTCTCATAACTGCTCAGAGCCGTCGTTGAGCGAGACTTCCACCTCATGACTCGCTCAACGACGAGTGGTGTCGCTCTATTGTCATTTCCTTATTTGGATTCCTTTGTTTCATTTGATCGACGAGCTCAGCGCACCTGAGTCGTCGCACACCGAGTGTCTTACCTCCTGCCTATATATACTGGTAGTTACTGCATGTACTTAGTTCCCTTGTTCACGATTACTTGTATTCTACCAGGGAGTTTCTACGCTTCGCTCCGGGGTCCACTGAGGAGGAGTTGAGGCAAAAGTTGCTGGCAACGACGAAAGATGATATGAGTGACAGTATCATAAGGCGCCCGGGAGAGCGTGGGCGGTAATGAGGGAAGTGAGGGTCAGCGGCGAGAGAATGTGCTCAAATAGACGGGCTCAAGTCAAAGCGGAAAAGCAAGACGCTCAGCTGACGCGAAATGGCACCGGGTTTCACAGGAGGAACACAGCCAGCGATTGTAGAGATGGGTCAGGGGATCAAGCTTTGGCCGTCGGAAACCCGAGAATGAAGGTGCACTCAAGGACAGACTCGGACACACCGATCAATTTCACTCAGCAACTCAGCACAGTAAAAAAAAACAAAGGGATCAGAGCACAGCGCAAGAAGCGACAAAAGTGATAGTAAGACGGGAATATAAGAGGGGGAGTGGTGGGTGAGGGGAGGGCCAACTCGGAGGGGGAAGGGCAGCGGAGGGGAACGGTGCCTGCAGGCACGAAGACAAATTACGTAAGAAAAACATAGGAAAACGACAAACTCGACGATTTCTTTTACCATAAGGGTAATCCTCCTGTCCTCTCTCCATTCGACTTCGCGCGTTCCACTCGTCACCGCACTTCGCCTCTGCCTGACAGCCAGCAGCCAAGGCTCGAGCGAGGACCTTCCCACATTCTACTTCTCTGTTCGCACCCCGGTCCTCACCCCCAAGCCTTGCGGCAATTGTCGGGGAGCATCGGCCCATAGAAACCAAAGAACAAACGATGAGAGTTGAGATTCTTAGATGCTTCAGTTGACAGTGTGGATCCTGATGTTATCCAGTACTGATGAGTAATCGCCCAAACCAGTCTTTTCGAAGTAAACCCAGACGCAGACCCTGCGGGAACCATCGGGACCAGTGATCCGCCAGGGAGGTTAATATTTGTTGGAGTGGCGTAATTCCTTCAACACTTATTATACAACGGCTAAAATTGAGAGTACCCGCAGTTGCCGAGTGTCGAGCCTTGGTTTCGGTACCCGCTCGTCATGACCAACAGAGGAACCAGATGGGCCTTTCATGACAGCGAAGCTGGGATTGTACCTAAATTAATAGCCGTAATACTTCCCTCTGATCTATCTTCCTCTTCTGCTTGTGGACGCCGGACCGTGGGTGCGTGGACAGTGAAACCTGAGTTCCAAAACGGAGATAGGGCAGCTTTTCTGTCTGTGACTCCTTCCCGGAATCGATATATTGCAAGGCAGCTCTCAAAGATCTAAAGATAGGGTGAAGGAATCGGAAGTCGGGCAATTCAGCCCAGAACTGGAATCTGCACACAAAGCGATGCTCTGGCAGTTTCAAACGACATACAACACATACTACTTAGGTACAGGGTCATATCGCATGATTCACGAGACTCCAAGTCTTCGATTCCCAAACTCGGGGTACATATCGCTGCTCAGGGCGACGTGGGCACGATCAGTGGGGTTTTCAGCCAAGAGCGCCATGCCGTTCGCTCGGCTCAAAGACCAGGAGAACGAGACGGCGATGCATTAGCTGCGATACCCGGGAAGTGCTGCGACAGGACCATGAACAAAGTTGGAGTGGACTGTAAAGGTTGAAAAGCGGAAGCCAAGAGTCTGGGTGGCGACAACTCCATGCCGATTGGCGGAAGGGCCGGGAGGACTGGTGGCTTGTCGCTGAAGATGATCTTCGACTCGGCAGCTGGCGGCCGATTGCGGACGCGGAGTACGAGGTGTAGATCGCAACGGAGGTAGCGCCGGCAAGGTGATGTTCCCAAAGGTTTCGTCCGCGAGCGAGTGCTCCGATGGACTTGTTCCTTCGATGATTGCGGATACCTTTGAAGCCGAAGAACGACGCGGAGTTGCTCAACGTTGGGCGAGTCTTGGACGACGATGACGACGAGTACTCTTGAACGAACGGTTCGAAGTTGAGCGGCCGTACGTTGCTGGGCAGTTGGAGGACGAAGGTGGAGATGGCGCTTGTTGTACGAGCGACATGGGCCGACGCAGGGATCGTTCTTGGGCTGGTTTAGACCGCCGCGTCGACGACGCGTACGATCTCCTCGATCCTTTCCTGCTGAGCACACCGGAAGTCCACAGATGGCGAAGAATCGCGGTACGCCCAGGAATCCGTGCTTTCTCTAGGCGGTTCAGGAGTCGTCAGAGGCCGGTGACGTGTCTGCGGCGTCCATGTACATAGTTGAAGGGATGTTGGACTGAGAGAAATGCCGGGCCTTGTTCTTCATCGATCCGATCCGGGAAAGAAGAGGAGCTTTGCTTGACAGCCACAATTGCATGTCCGTACATGTGATGAAAGTAAAGGGAAAAGCGAACGGATGGTAGGATCGCGAAAATGAAGGAACAAAGCAAAGGAGACGTGGATGAATCATGAGCCTTTACGTGCTGGTCACGGCCAGATTTAAGCGTTCCAGTTCTTTGAGACAGTCGTTCAACCTCGCAGACACTTCTCGAGAGCACTCTAAAAGAGGCTTGATGTTTTCGGGTGTCATGGCTAGTCGGACCTCGGGTGTGGTAATGGCGGCTGAGGATTCGTCGGGACTTGCGAGTGGTTTTCTTCTGACATCGGTCCGTCGTTGGCGATCGTGGCTAAAAGGGAATTAAAGGGCATGGGGGGCAAGGATCCATTAGTTGTTTGGCGGCCCCGGCTTCGAGATGGGGGACGTTGGTGAGTGTAAGAGGTCGACCGCTGGGTTGGAGGCGGAACTGGGTAACCTGGTTCCTCCTTGATGGACATGGGCAGGCGAGCGGGACGGTGATGAGGAGAGCTACGGAGACTGAGAGAACTTTGAGATGCGGAGGGTATAGTAGGATAGGCGGACGGCAGTGGTGGCGGGGCTTCAGGTGAAACCGGCGGCGGCAATGTCTTTCTGCCCCTGACAGTAGCCTGGTTGGTGCTTTTATCATGCTCCATGTCTGCGGTTTCGGCTCGACTGACACAGCGAACCGAAATATCGAGGTCCGAAGCGCTGTCAATACGGTCCCAATCGCTATCATCCTCGGTGGTGGTGTCCGCCGCACTGCTCGCGTTGCCGGTACCCGAGTCTTGAGGGTTCGGCTGCTTTGCGCTCTTCTTCCGTTCTCCCTTATTACTGTATCCGATCCTGAACAGCGAGGCCAAGCTAGGTCTCCTTGGAGATTTCCGGTTCGCCTGAGAGGAGAATGGTCGCGAAGGAAACTCGGGCAGGGGTGAACGGTTGGGTCCGGGAGACATGTTCGCTTCACCAGCTACAACGGTGGTAGCGTCTGTACTGCCTTTTCCCTTACGGGATCGAGACACTTGCCGTTGACCAGGCAAAGGAGCAGAGGATGGTGGAGCACCGTGACCTTGTCGTGAGTCGAACGATGACTGGGATTCGTTTGCTCTGCTCTGAACTGAAGGCAGGGTGACGGGTGGCTGCGTCGTGCTCGCTTTCTTCAAAGACCTCAACATGTCCCTGATCCCAGTCAGCCCGAGACGACTCCCTCTCCTGGTCTTCCCTTCTCCTTTCGTTGGCGACGCAGGTTGGTCCTTCGAACCGAACGATACAGGCGGTAATCTAGATCGAGACCTCGAGGGGGCAGAGGAAGACGTCGTCGATTCGGGAAGCGTGATGGCGGACGCAGCTGGGAAGTTCGAGCGGTACGGTTGATGTTGGCGGGATTGGAACGACGGAGGAGGTCCGGACTGGTCCTTGAAAGTCAACGGGTTCTGAGGCTTTGCTCGATCCGCAGATGGAGACGAGAACAGAGGGAGGGACAATGTAGATGGATCCGGCGTTGTGAGCATCTCTTTGAGTAGCGCGAGTTGACGCTGGCTGAGCCCATGTCGCCCCGTTGAAGCTCCCCAAGGCCCGGAGCCTTTCCCTGCTCCAGCTGCTGCGGCTGCCGACGCGGCAAGCTCGCTGCCTTCAGTTCCCCCCAGGGTGATAGCACGCTCCCTTTCGCGGGGGGTTGGTCCAAAACTCTCTGACGGCTCGACCAAAGCGACTGACGACTTGGAGGCCCCGGTCGTTGGACTCTCTGGTATGGTTTCTGGCTCCATACTCCCTTCCTTCTCGTCCTTCGCGCCACCTCCAAGCTCAATGAGCAGCTCCGCGCACTCCTACCATAAGGCGTACTCATCGTCGAGCCGCTTCATGGCTTCGGTGGTCTGTCTCAGAGTAGGATCGTGCAAGAGGGGTGGTCCTGCGCCAGGAGGTCGCACACCATGGCCGTTGCCTAATCGCTCGACAGAGCCTTTCGTTCCGTCCCCAGCGTCCAACGTTTGCCGTATGCTGGTAACAGTCTTGCCGTAGTTGTTTTGAAGTTCTTTCAGCTCTGCGGGAAAAAATAAGGTGATTTCAGAGTCAAAATTTTGGCATCATACTCCGCTGTCACCCACGTTCGACAATAGCTGCAAACTCCCGGACCATGGTCAAATTACTCTTCAAAGCGACCTGGTTCCGACTGATACGGGCTGGGATCTTCAAATCTCCAAGACTGTTCCTGCGCGCATCGAACCAGGGCTGTTCCCTGCCAAGAGCGCCATGCCGTTCGCTCGGCCCAAGGATGACGTAGCGCCAGGAGAACGAGACGGCGATGAATTAGCTGCGATACCTGGGAAGTGCTGCGACAGGACCATAAATGAGGTTGGAGTGGACTGTACAGGTTGAGAGGCTGAAGCCAAGAGCCTGGGAGGTGATGGCGGAGACAATTCGATGTCGATCGGCGGAAGGGCCGGGAGGACCGGAGGCTTGTCACCGATGATGATCTTGGACTCGACAGCTGGCGGTGACTTTGGACGCGGCGTACGTGGTGTAGATGGCAAAGGAGGTAGCGGCGGAGGCGGCGAGGTGATGTTCCCGAAGCTTTCGTCCGCAAGCGAGTCCGCCCCGATGGACTTGTTCCTTCGATGATTGCTGACTCCTAGGAGGCCGAAGAACGACGCGGAGTTGCTCAACGCTGGGCGACTCTTGGACGACGATGACGACGAATAATCTTGCACGAACGGGTTCGAAGTTGAGCGGCCGTACGTTGCTGGGCGGTTGGAGGACAAAGGTCGAGATGGGGCTTGTTGTACGAGCGACATCGGTCGACGCAAAGATCGTTCTTGACCTGTTGGAGGTGCTGTACTTGATGTCATAAGGCCAAGGACTTTGGAAAGAGCTGGTTTAGGTTGCCGAGTGGATGATGCGTACGACCTCCTCGACCCTTTCCTGCTGAGAACACCGGACGTTTCGGACGGGGAGTCCACGGGTGGCGAAGAATCGCGGTACGCCCAGGAACTCGGCGACTCCGTGCTTTCTCTAGGCGGTTCAGGAGTCGTCAGAGGCCGATCCTCATCGTTCCAGTGCGACTCCGAGGCCGACGACGTGTCTGCTGCGTCCATGTACATAGTTGAAGGTATATTCGACTGAGAGGAATGCCGCGCCTTGCGCTTATTGGACCAGTTCTTCATCGATCCGATTCGGGAAAGAAGAGGAGCTTTGCT
>WSUI01000118.1:15732-60766 GCA_019633595.1 Tulasnella sp. UAMH 9824 | reverse complement strand
CGGCTGACGGAGCCGTCCGGCAGCGAGCAGGAGGCAACGGTGCCTAGAGACGGTCATGTCGATAAAGAATAAGATAATAATTCGTCGCGATCACTCCTACCTCAGAGCGGTACCTCAATATGACGAGCACCACTCTTGTGATCATGAGGCGATATAGCAGGCCTCAGAGGGAGCGCGTGGTCAGACTATGACCGACCATAGCCAATCATGGGACCCGACAAGGATATGGGTTAGGAGGCGATCTCGTTTTTTAATGGTGTAGGCTAAGTCCCAGCTTCAGCGAGCCAGGCAGAGGCTCTGGCAATGCGCTTTATGTCGATAGAACCCGCTGTGAATATGACTTTTTGACTGATCTCGGAGCAGCCCGCCAAGTCGTCGAAAAAAATAAATTTGAAGATATGGTAGAGAACAATGTGGCTTGGAGCGGGGCCGAGATTCGTTCGGAATATTACCAAGTGGTGAGAAAAACGGCGAGGTGTCTCGTGGCGCGGCCGGTTCCGAGAAGAAAGAGAAGCGAAGAGGCTTGCGGAAGTGTCCCAATTGACGCTACTGTACCCGTGCACGCCCGAAAGAGGAGTGGTCGGCGAGAGTGGATGGAGGTGTTTACTTTTTACTGGTGACGCGCCCGATCGCACCCTGTCCATTTTCGGCAGGTGGCTTCTTGGGGGTGGAGGTCCAGTGTCGTTGTCCACCTCCACCGCCACCCCTCCACTGTTCGAACTCGCAACACCTTCCGCACCTTTCCAATCGGCTTCCCCGCGCGTGGCCCTCCACGCGACACACCGATCATGGTGGAGTGTGACCAAACGTGGCGAGTGGACTTGGACATTGATGAACCAAAAAAATCATCCACCAACCTCAGTCTCCACCCTCAGTCGAAAGCTACAAAAACGCCATGTTGAGGTCCACTTTCCGGCATCATTCAGACCCATCTCATCACTTCCAACGCTCAAATTAACAACCCTTGCAACCGAAACATGGCCACTGTTCTCCTGACCGGCGCCAACGGTTTCATTGCCGCTACCATCCTCAGAAAGCTCCTCGAAAGGGGTCACACGGTCGTCGGAACTGTTCGCTCTGAATCCAAGGCCACTTTCTTGCGAGAGCAATTCAAGACTGCCGTCGATTCCGATAAGCTGAAGTTCGCTGTCGTCGACGATATCACCGCCCCTGGTGCTTTCGATGAGGTACTCAGGGCATACCAGTTCGATACGGTGTTGCACACGAGCTCTCCTTTCCGTTATAACATGTGAGTGTGCCGCCGGGACGAGTACTGATGGCGCACTTACTGACGTTTTTTTTTTCTTTTTTTTTTGGCACAACCAGCGATGACATTGACGAAGAACTCTTGCAGCCTGCCATTAAAGGAACTACCGGCATTCTAGATTCAGTCCATCGAGTTGCCCCTTCTGTTAAACGAGTTGTCGTTACTTCCAGCTTTGCCTCGGTCGTCAACAGGACCAAAGGCGCCTGGCCCGGCAAGGTTTACACCGAGGCTGATTGGAACCCTGTACGTCACATGGCTTTTCCATGAATCAAAAAGCAACTGACCTAGAATGGTTCTGTTAGATTACTCGTGAGGAAGGCTTGAAGGATGTTGTTTCCGGGTATTACGCTAGCAAGACCCTTGCCGAGCAAGCTGCTTGGGATTTCGTCAAACAGAGGAACCCCAGCTTCACTCTCACCACTTTGTGCCCACCTATGGTAAGTAATCTGTGGTGATCTAAGGGACGTCCCGTTTTTGACTCCAGTTGTCTAACTCGATCCTTTTCGTTATCCTCGGACCTCTAGGTCTATGGCCCCCCTGAACAAGAAGTTCCCAGCATGGCCAAACTCAACGTTAGCAACCTTGATATCTACGATATTTTCACCGGTGCATCCGACCCTCGCTACGGGGTTTGGCTCTGGATCGACGTCCGGGACCTCGCTGAGGCACACATCCTAGCCATGGTGCGTCACTTCGTCTTGAAAACCAACCATGGTCAACCTCGTACTTACGCAGTCTTCTATTTTGATTTCAGGACTCTTCCGTCGCTGCAAACCAACGATACATCGTCTCTCAAGGCAATTTCTCCCCTCAAATGTTCGTCGACTATATCTGGAAGCACTACCCTGAGCGTGCCGACGCGAAAGGGATCAAGCAGCACACTCCCGGAAAGTACTACCCCGACGAAGGTGTCTATGGAGTTGATACGTCGAAGAGCGCCAAGGAGCTGGGCATGAAGTACACCCCAATCGAAGATATGCTCAGAGACACACTCAAAAGATTCGAAGATCTCGAGGCGGAGGGCAAATAAATGTTTGGAGGGTGAATGTCCTTCTCGCCTAGCAGAAATGATAAACCCTTTTTACATCTGTGTATTAGATATTTTACTGCTAGCTCCCGTTTGTAATATAAAGGATGGACATTACATGACTCCCACTACCAAGCTCTCCACCGACGCGCCACGGACACGAGCCATTAACTTGTGAACGCTCCAGCTGATGCCGTGCTTATTCGCTCGCAAAGTCCGAGTTAGATCTTATCTTGCTTGATAGCATAGATCCGGAACCTCGAGCAAAGAATCGGGGTCTCGTCAGAAGCAGCACTAGGCGCCCATGATAATTGGAAATGTTCGTCGTTGCGCGCACGTGTTCATACTCATGCCCGACCAATTCTTCGACGGAGAAGAGATCACCTCCCATCAAGAAGTCTATCCGGTAATGTCTAAAACGTCCATGACTCGTTACTTGAAGGATAGCCGCACTATAAAGCACCACCAGATAGCATAGACCCGAAGCCTAGAGAGCTCCTCCGCTGTCCAGCGATTTTCACCCATCAAAGCAACAGCAGTCCTCTTGACCGCACCATCCAGTAATGTCAAAGCTTCAAGACGGCACCTACTATATCATCAATCGCGGCGAGTCCCCCGACGGCGAACGTCTCTGTATCACGTTCAATGGAGAGAACCAGCCGCCCACAGTGCCCGCAAAGTCTGACTCTCCAGAGCAAAAGGCACGTGTCTCGCCACCCTAATGGTACCTAATTCCCCGTGACTTACTGACCTTACGTTCAGTGGGATATTAGGACTTACATGGACAACCGCACTCAGTCTATCGTCCCGGCCTCTAACACCGGATTGGAGTGCGCTTGGGGCCCAGGTGTCGTCACTGTCCTTACCCCTGGAGCATACGTCTGGACTATTCGCTCCAGTGATAGTGGATACACGTGAGCCTTTTGCGTGCCGGGAATAACTGACAATTGAAGCATGCCTGGGAACGTTTCAGCATCAAGGATGGCGGCGAGACTCAAGTTTGGGGTCTCAACGTTGCACATGTCGGGGCACAGGCAAGTCAAAATAATGGTTCTGGATAAAGCTCGAGAATTATAACCGGGTTTCTGGCGGCTTGAGTAGGTATCTATTGGATTGGACGCACCTCGTGAAGCTCAAAGGTGGACATTCCACAAGGCCTGAGTTGAAAGTCTGGATCTCAAAAAATATTGTCCTTATTACCGATCGCGAGAAATCTGAAATGAAACTAAAGAATGTTATCAACCGAAAATAATTTGACGCCAGACCTTCGACTTAAGTACCTGATGCCCTGAACCCATTCATTCGTTATTTGCGCAACCACGTCACAGCACGCTAGTTGGAGCTACGGACCTGGTATCGGGAGAGCAATAGACTCCCTCCTAAAGTAATCCCACAGCCTGAAACTCTTCAGATACTTACCCGAAGACTGTTTGCGGTGCTTGCAATCTAAAAGCGATGCCAGCCTCCGGAGAAGGCGAGTGATCAGATCCGAGCTCTCGTCCTAATCGCCAAGTATTATGCATAAATTGAAGCACAAAACTAGCAAGGAATAAAAACTTCTCTTTCCTCGTCCCGATAAATCCATTCTATAATGTCGAGCCTCAATGGATGCGGGAGTTCGCCTGCACATACTGTCTGAATAAATTAAGCCACCGTTACTCTAGAGACTGGTGGCGTAGGATTCTAATAGGCCGCGGATTTTGCTCTGAAACAAGATAGCTGGAAGACAAGAGAGACAGCGGGGATTGAATATCCCCAATATAAGATTTATGATTGTGGGTTGAAACTAGAGACGCGGAACCGGAGGAGCAACGCCGCTTGCGGTTCCTTGACCAACATGTCGCATTTTATCAGAGTCTGCTATTACTGGGGCCACCTCAAATTTGAAGAATGTGCTAGGCGTTCTGCCTTTCGGCCTGCACATGCCGTCCAGAGGCGGCCTCTCCACGTCGGTTCGCATGTCTTGGCCAAGGTTTCGATATCTGCCCCAAGGATTTTCAGAAGAGAATATGTCGTTATCAATATATAATAAACTCGGCTTAGCAACCGGCTAGTCGGTTACCGCTCGTGCCATTAGGCTTTGGTGGGAGTTAGAACTGGGAAGCGGCGGTCCCTTCAACCCGCTACAAGACGTTTTTGGCACCTTTGTGTACCCCAAAGCCTTCCTGACGCACAACGCCCCTGGTCGCTGTCTCGTTTTCTCGGCGCATTGTCTCGGTAGGGATCGGAGATGATGGGGTGTCGTTCCTCCGTTTTCCAGAAATGAGGCCCACCACCCGGAGGAGATATCATCATAGCCTTGAGGTTGCATCACCGGGAAGCCTACGCCGCCAACGACCCCAGTTCTAAACTAAATTCTTTGGTTGTGTAATTTCTGCGTTCTAGCGTGACCTGTGCAGTTGGCTCCCACGTTCTGCGGACCTCGTTCGGCCGTTGTTGAACACGATAAGTCCATATCGACAAACACGAATACCAGACGCAAGAAAGTTGATTACACACCCTAAATATATTGGCCATTCATCTATACGTGGCTTCAACGATGGTAGGAATATCAGGAAAACTGGTTTTTTGAGTCTCGGGACTTTGCCGGCAACGATGCTTCCAGAAACCAGGAAGAGCCAATTCTCCGTGAAGTGTTCTCGTTGGAGTCTGGTGTGTGAGAATAACCAGCTTTACGGATCGAGATCGGCTCGTCCACAGAGGCACAAGGAACACTACCAGATCTTGGCATTCAACGAGTTCGGGCTATAAATACGTCCTCCCCTCATCGGTAGAAAGGGCAGCGGTACTTTGGATCAAGTCTTACCAGGACTCGCCACACCAAGCTCCCTTATACACGATGAAGCCTTCCTTCGCCGCTTTCACTGCACTCCTTTCCGTCGCTGGCATTGTTAGTGCTGCACCTGCACCTGCACCCACCCCCGATGTCTGCATTCAGGTCATTTCAACCGGCCCCCCGATCATTGTTCGTCCTTTTGGCCTTTTATTCGCTGTTACTCCTTCTGAAATTTTTTGGTAGTCTCCTACTCTCGGCTTGCAGTTGACTGGGAGTGCTGGTAAGTCCAATGCGGTCACTACGCTACTCTAAACCAGCGGCTAAATTCAAGCGCACAATAGGTACTCAAGCCACGCTTCAGAAGGCTGGTCTAACTCAAGGATGGAACTTCAACAATGGAGGCCTCGGTTCCCCGAAGTATTGCACCAAGGCATGGTTAAACATCCAAGCTGGCCCTTACCCTTGGAAGAAACTGTAGGTTCATCCTCTCGAAGGACTTGGCTATGTGCTGAAAGTTTATTCAAGTGTCTGGGAGGGGTCTCAAAAGACAACCACCTGGAAGACAGGGTATGATGTCGACCTCGCAGCAGCAGGGACCTCGACCTACAACACCACATCTACTTTCCTCGCGTGCTCGCCCAACTACGAGACCTTTGCCCCGGAGATGTTCCTTTTCCTTCTCACTGATGAAAACGTCAAACTTCCAGTGATCAACGACGAGACCTTGACAAATGTCAACATCAAGACTTGCGTTAAAACCAAGTTGCATATTCCCCCCGATACGATCGCCACCATCGCAGCGTAGATATAGCTACATGTCATGAGCCCAGTTATAACTCGTGAATGTATCTGATCTCCTAGCTTTCTTCCGAGCTCCGGTGCCGATGTCTCAACGATACCACTCCAAAACCTTCATTCTTGACACCAATCATCAACCTACCATCCTTCTCACCCCCGTCCTGCGCCGAGCACATAGCCCATGCGGCAACGGATCTTTTGGGATCTCTTCCATCCTCCTGGGGGAATGCGGACCCCACTAGGGGCATTGGGGTTACGAGCCATCTCTGTGCTAGTGACAGAGCAGAGGGTTCCCCGACGTGAACACCTTCACCGAAGATAGCATCTGAGGGCGCGACGATAATTTCATCCTTCTCCCAAAGCGAGACGAAACAGATTGTAAGGGCGAGTATTGCATACAGCAAAAGCAGGGCCAGCAAAGCCATAATCGGTCCGACGGGGTACCTTCCCAACAAGGTTTGCACGAGATAGGATACGGCTATAGCCGGTGTTGGCTCGAAGAATCCAGCAGCCGAGCCTACAGCCAATCGGGCCAACTGTTGATTCAGGACTACCATGGCTTCTTCCCTTGGGCGTGTACGTGCGACGTTCATGAGATTGGACGCCAACTGTTCAGTCGCGAACTGCCAGACTACTGGCAGCCAAAGCGTTGCGGTAAGCTGCTGGGAAGCGAGGGTTGTGTTGAGAAGGGACCATGTCCCGTTCGAGCCGTCCCACCTAATGACAGCTTCGAGGTACGAGACACTGCAGCTGGCATATAGGGTTGGCATAGGGTAAGTGTCGATTGCGAGTTCCGTCAATTCTACGGCTCCTGGCGAGTGAGTCCCCTTGGTTGGGTTCATTCCTTGTTCGGGAGGACCCCAACGGAGCTGCATGGCCATCGTGGTCGGGTTAGTCGTTACGGCCTTGACCTCAGTGCTTCCTACTCTATGAAACAAGAATAGTAGGCAAATTGGCCAAGTGTTTGCAAGCAGTATAAGTGGCTCACTCACTCTCGACACATCATTCTGCCATCCACAACTCCAAAAATGCGATTTTTGACTTCACTCGTATTTGTGACCTTGAAGCCGTCATCCAAGGAGAACACGTACGGCAGCTCGGGATAGCCGGCCGATGTGCAGTTCACTGTGATTCCCTGCTGATCCTGGCGGCAGACTTGATTGATAGAATCACAGCTTGCATGAGCTGCGAATGTTGTAGCGGTAAAGGTGTAGTCGCCAAGCTCTACGGAAGGCCCAGGAACAGCAACCAACACACCATCCTTCATTGTGACAACGCTGAACGGCGCGTTTGTAGAGTTTGTCATGACCATAAAGCCCAAGTCGTTTCCCCAGTATTCAAGGCGAACAAAGTCCACGTATGCGGCCGAACACGGAAACCCCGGAAAATCATCCACATAGTCCTCTGGGTATTTAGCACTTAGATCGGCGCAAAGGGAGTTGTTGAAAGCCACGCCGAACCTGTGTGCTCCACTCGTCTGCACCGTCGGGACGTACTCGAGGGAAAACGAGCTAGTGGAATGAAGCCAAAGGTCGACAAGTCCGAACAGCCGAGAGAGAACCCACACCAAGACGGCGAACGATAGTGCCTCTTGGAACATTCGAGGAAGTCGTGATCGTTTCTTCGAACGAATAGCGTAGAAGCAACCTTCAGCAACCGCGAGGACGGATGAGGAACCCATCAATCGGAGAAGTAACCCATACCTATGGAAATGGTCAACTTAAACGGACTCGTGGGGTCTTAAGAGAACGTACTGGCGAGGTGTTGGATTCTGAGAGACATCCGCTAAATCCAGCGATTTGGACCGTCGTAGCCAGCTCGCTCCAATCCTGTATGCTATGAGGGTCATGAGAATTGAGCTGGTATCAGATATGAGATGGCTCTGAAGGGTGCCGTCAGATACTATTATACTTCCCAGTGGCTTCACACTCACAGCCAACGCCGACAAGGTTAGCACTCGAAGGTGACCTGACGAGCTTGTCCCGCCAGACTGTTCTTCGCTGGTAACAAAGTAACCGGCTCTGATTGCCGCCATTATTCCATGTCCTCCTTGAACTTGTGGGCACTGCCTGCCCAAGAGGACACCAAGGATTAGTCCCGCAAACCCTAGGCTCATCACCAAGACGGCAACTGTGGGCAGAAACCCCAAAATCCCATGTCTTGCAGGCTTCGATGCCCATTCTTTGGACGATCCAAAGGGTTTCTTCCCCTCAAGGCCCTCGGAAATGGAGTTTTGACTGTGTTGCCAGGTGATAAGGTCAGCGGGAATGGGATTCTTCGAAAGAAGCGATATTGACGACTGCGATTCCATGGATGGAGAGTAAGATCAAACAGAGGGGGTATGAGGTTCGTTTCAGTAGCTGGGTTATATTCGAGGACCCAGTTGTCCAACGACGGGTTAAACGTTGGGTGGTTCACCGATGAGACTCAGTATGAGTTTATCTCTCCGGCGCTTACGGGCTCGGACTATGGAGGCTGTGCAAAGATAGGAGTCTTGGCGGTCAAAATATGTACACTTTCTTGGCCACGAAACACTGCCATCCGGTGATTCAAAATACGATTACAGCTCAGACATAAGTCACAGCCTTTCATCAAGATGAAAAGGAGACTGTTCGTGGCCTACTGTGTCAAGAGAAATCAACAACCGCAGGCGGAGACGGGAACAGACCCTATGCCGAACCTGGATCCCGCCGCGAAATTTAAGGTCTGGTGAAAGAGCAGTTATCTCCACGCACTGCATGAGCATGCATGGAAAGATTATTTGTGCTGGTCGCTTGTGATATAGAGTGTCGATTTTTGCTGCCACGGAGCTGGACTCCAATCGCTTGATGCTTAACGAGAAATGAAATAGAACCGACCCATTAATCTTGGAAACTCTTGACAAATTGACCGGCTCGAGTTTTCTTCTACGTGCTACCTCTTACTCACTCCCGCGCCAAAGCTTGAAGATCTGTGTTTCAGCGGTTTCAGCGATACAGTCAATACAGCCAAGCTCTGCGATGGTGTACCGTGTAGCACCCAACCTCGACACCATTGCTACAGAATTCACTGTACCAAATTGGACTTCATTCGTCATGAAAGGCCTGTGGAAGCTAGCAGTAGGTGCAGTGACAGTAGGAAGGAGAGATTTTGAGAGCCTTTTTTAGGCTCCTGTCGCATCACCGAATATGGAGGACCTTCAGATCTGTGGATGGATACCTCGATCGGGAGGGCTGCCTGAAGAATCCACCAACAAGCTCCAACCCACCACCTTCAAATTCTTACGTCTGTTCGTGCTGAGTATGTCTCCTTTACCCTGGGCTAGCGCTTTGTTGGAAGCGGTTCGTATTCCACATCGTTGCTCCGTGGATATCTTTCTGGAGGCTGCTTCATCTGGATCGCCGCTCTCCGGACCTCTACACCATCTTCGAGAACGTTTGGCAGCTTCTTCACTACTGAATGTTGGGCTTGACGCTCACGATCAATATCCTAGCCTTCTGTTCGAATGCGGGGGTACCGAGGAGGCGGCCAAATCATCAGTCACGTTTTCCTGTCCCGCTGGCAGGGCCTTCCACTACTCCGAGGTTTTACAGCTCTGGCAAAGATCGCTGACCGAAATTACCCAATCCGTCTGAGCCTCGGGTATTCGTGTTCGCCTTATGATATCGGCCAACCTCCTTCATCCTCCTTCATCCTTTCAACATACCTTGACCTCCGCATTGAAGTTAGCGGACGAGCTCTTGTCCTCGGTGTACCGGGCCACAATTTTGGGAATCGAGCTTCAGCGAGTAACGGAGTATGTTACGCTTTCGGCGTTCCCGAGTCTTGCCCATTTGGAGGTCCATGGCATTCAGGGGCCCCGGGGGGAGATGTTGAGGTTCGTCTCAGCTCGCTCCCAGCTGGCAGCCGTACCCGTTCGAAATTAAAGGCACTACAGTCAATATCGCTCCCCTGAGACTCCATCGACGAAGAGGGTGTTAAGAAGCTTTCAAGCGTGATTGAACATGTCAGGTTGAACTAAGGCTCTGATGTATGCATGAGAATGGTTCACTATTCATAGTCTTCTCAAGTACATGTAGATAGGGATTTCATTGTAAATATCACAATCATCAGTATTGGAGCTCTGCTGCAATAAATGTTTTGCATCTCGAAATAGCCATCTCACAATTCCTCGAGTTTCCCTTCAAGGGACAGAACAGATTCGGATTCCAGCATTGCCCCCGCCGCAGGTAAGGCAAACAGCGGTGGTAACAAACTTCGGAGTAAGCTGCCGTAGAACTCAGTGGGAAAAGATATTCATACCATAAGCCGGTGAAGTTGGACATGGTCCTTTGTGCTACTCCAGTATCGTAATGGCGGTATCTAAGCCATAAAACGGCAGCTGTCTCCGTTACCGTGACGAGCCACCGCCGATTCGAGGGCGTACTCATGTAGTCTCCCACAGATACTAGTTTTATATGTGAAATTCATTGCATAGCTGCTTTCGACCATATTGTCATCGATGTGGGAACCACAAGGAACCTCCTAAATTGTTCCACCACCTTCTTACCAAACACTCCGCTATCTTGCGGTGTGCCTACCTACATCCCTACCGCTACTCTATCGACTCATATCTACTTAAATCGGACCAGGATATTTCTGAGCTGTTAGTATTCGTAGCGGCGTCTGTGCAATTTCACGTGGAAACCCCAGGTAATCATCCGCCACCCTGAGCCTCGGCGTTCCTGACTAGATCCTGGGCTGAATAGCTTCACGTTTTACATGACAGAAACTGTCTATTATTTACTCTAAATATCACTCGGTCTCCTGGAGGACTAGTCAAATAATCATCTATCCAGCTACCTGAACCTCCTAGAACCTCTCAAAACAGAGCCGATCGGACACAACATCCATGGAGAACCGAATAACTTTCCTCACCCACCATATTGCGGAACCAGCTGCATATCTCCACCGACTCCCCACTGAACTGCTTCAGCATCTGCTCTGTCTGGCCGTTACTGAGATCCGCCAAGGGCATGAACCATGGCATGTCTACAGCCGCATCGCCGAACTTAGGCTGGTCTGCACTCATTGGCTGGCTGCCATCGATTCTTACCCATTATTTTGGACCCTCCTCACCAACCGCCTCAGTCCTTTATTGGTTTCAATTGTGCTCCAAAAGAGTGGCACGCTTCCACTTCACATCGATCTGAGCTATATCGCACGCCCGGACACCAACCCGCCTTTCCACTACATGAACACGGTGATCAGCTTGGCAAGGAGATGGCGGTCTTTGAACATCCGATGGTATTCAGAAGAGGAAGAAGAAGGGGTAGAAGAGGCCTTGCGGAACGTCCTGCTCACTCCCGCTCCTCAGCTGAAGGAGCTGGTATTCGATGGCTTCAGCGATGTACCGGGCGGAGTCAGCCTGTTCGACAATGTGGCTCCCAACCTGGACTCCATTACTACACGACATGCAGTACCAAACTGGTCTTCGTTCGCCATGAGGGGCCTGAGGAAGCTGGTGGTGGTCACAGTCGTGCCGAAAGCGAGTGACTTCGAGAACCTCGTCCAAGCTCTTGCCGCATCGCCGAATATGGAAGAGCTTCACATTCGTGGATGGATACCGAGGAGCGGGTCTCTTACAGAAAACCCTCGCGTCAACCTTGAACCCATCGTCTTGGACTTCCTACACTCGCTCACGCTGCGCGTGTTCCCCTCATCTTGGGCAAATGCGCTTTTGGAAGCGATTCACCTTCCTCATCATTGCTCCGTGGACATTGTCTTGGAGCTTCCTTCGGCTCAAGCACCCCTGTCTAAGCTTCTCAAGCACCTCAAGACGCGTTTGGTCGGATCTTCGTTGATGAATGTCGGTTTGGACGCCCGCGAGCGGTTCCTTAGCATTGACCTGATGTGCGAAGGTACCAATGAGGTGGGCGAAGTTTCGGTCAACTTACGGTCTCCCACCGGGATAGCTTTCTCCACCTCCGACACTTTACAGCTCTGGCAGAGCTCACTGGCTGAAATTACCGAGGCCGTTCATACATCGGGTATCCCCGCTCACCTTGCGATCTCTGTCAGTCTCTCCCGGACCCCTAATTCCATCGACCACCCCATGACCACCGCCTTGAAACTGGCCGATGAACTTCTGCCATCTGTGTACAAGGCTAGCATTACTGGAGCAAATATACAGCAATTTTTCCAGTATATCATGGTTCCAACGTTCCTGAACCTTTCCGATCTGGATCTGTTGAAGGCTGAGACAATCTCGTGGGAGACGATACTGGAATGCGTCTCAGCTCGTTCCGAGTTGTCGACCATTCCTGGCTCGAAATTAAAGGCATTGCAGTCGATAGCTCTTCCCTCAGGGTCCGTCGATGATGAAGGGTTTGAGAAGCTTTCTAGGATCGTCAAAAATATCTACCGGAACTAGATTTGTCGTGTATTATATGAATTCATAACAGACAGATAATGGCACTCGGCTTGATCGGTCGGGGGCTTATTGCGAATGTCGGAATTCGCGACTTTGGAGTACTACTTTGATTGAGTATTTTTCATCTGGGGATAGTGCTATCACGACTCATTTACATACTCGGCTTGGGGCTTTGAGTTTGGAGGCGGAGGAGATTTTCCACCGCCGCCACCGTCGCTGCTGGGGGAGTTAAAACACCGTGTATATTTCTCAACTACCACACATATTCAAAGGCGCAAGGAAACGAAAAACGAATTAAGAAACCAAGGTAATAAAGATGAAGCCCCGCACCGTTGAAAAAATTCCGGGGCCCAAAAATGAAAGCAATCACCCTCGCATTAATCCTCCATCTCCTCCTTTCAATCATCTCCGTCATTGGTCATTCCAATGATGACCTCATGATCGTGTTCAGTGAGATTGAATGGCTGGTCTGGTACGTTGTTGAAAACGCCCGTCCCCACGAAATCGGTCCAAGCCGCGGCGTTGCCCGCGTCGAACCCACCCGCTGCACCTCCGTTGGTGGACCCTGTACCAGTCGAGAAGCCTTGAAGGAAGTCAAAGCCCCCAAACGGCAAGTTTGTCGAGCTGAAGTCAAAAGTCGGAACAGCCGCCGAAGACAGTGGTGGCGAAAGATCCCCTATCGCACCACCTTTGTTAGAGAAGCGATGCGACGCTACTGGGGATTGCGGCTGCGAGAGAGACATCAAAGAGGGTGGTACATTGGCGAAAATGTCATTGTTGAACTGTGCCATATTGCCGAAAGAGTCGACCGTAGGGGATGGGAGCCAGTCGTGCGGTACGCCAGCCGAATTGCCGAACACCGAGGGTGTACCCTGGTTATACGTGCTTACGGGCGACGATTCCGTGAGTTTCATCAACGATTGTGGACTCTGCTGCTGGGACAACACGTAATTGTTCAAAGAACGTGACTGGTTGGACGGGGTCTGGGGCTCATGAGGATCTGAAAGCGCCGCCATGATTCAGCGAGACGTTGACTAAATACGAGATGAAGGAGAGCTCACCATGCACCAAGTAATCCATGTCCATCTCTCCGACACTCGCATTACCCGATCCATTCGTACTCGGTGGTGAAGGACTATCTGACAGTCTCCTGGGTTTACTCTTGCTCCGAGGCTTCCCTTTAATCTTCCTCGGCTGCTTCTCATCTGGTCCCGCTTCAGGTTCCTCTGGAGGAGCTTCTGCAGACTGCTCGCCCTCGTTGGCGGCTCGCTTGAAGCTATTGTACACCGTCTGGACTTTTTCCACTCCAGGGGGAGTCGGATCGACGAGGCCGTTGACGTTTCCGGGCCTGCCGACGCCGGGAACTTGGACCCTCATGGCTTGACGAGTGGCTTCAACAAGCTCCTGCAGCAGTTCTTTGCACTTTCTCGCACCAGGCCAAGCGCCCTCCAGTCCATCAAGACACACAAGAGCGGTGTTGACCTCCTCTGACGCAGTCCGGGCCGCCGATTCGACAGTGGCAAACCTAGCGCAAAGAAGGATGATTACCGCAGCGCTGAAAAGAGCTTGCGTGAAGAACGCGAGATGATGCGAGCGAGGGATGGCTTCTTTCGTCGTGAGGGAGAGCAGGATGCACGACCGGGAAGCGAATACAGCTTTCGGCACCGATGCCCAGTTCGGGTTTGGTGAGCCTTTGCGCTTCGTTGGGAGGAAGTTGCGGTGGAGCGTGATGAGAGCGGAGTAGTAGCTGGAGCATAGAATCTTCAGGTGGAGCGTAAATTCAACTATCAGGGGCGAAGAAAGCGGCATTCTAAACACCGACTCACCGCCCCAAGAGAGATTTGCTGAGGTGACTTTGGATCACTCTTGAAGGTTGCCGGGAGTCGCTCGCACCAATCAGTCAGCTCTTTATCTAGAGATGCGACCTGTGCCTGAGTCCTTTCCACAGACTACGAAGAATCTGGTCGGTCCCACGTCATCCCACGACAGGAAGAGAGATGCTTACCTCCTTGCAAATTTCGACCGCATCAACGGCATAAACTGTTCGTAAAACCTTGCCGACAATGACGTACAACTCCGTCAGGGCATTGAATCCTGCCATCAGAGACTTGTTCGAGAGCTCAATGCTCGGCTCGGGCAGGTCCCGAAGAGATGGTGAGGCACCCATTTCCATCACAGTCTGATAATGAGTTGGCAAGTCGACATCATCAATAGGCAAGGGGAGTTCGGCGTCACAGTCGGAATCTTCAGTGCCCAATGGTCGGCCCAAAGCACCAGCGAGCATCCTTGAGGCGTTTCGGCGTCAGCATAACACATCCTGTTGCGGTGAAACCGAAGACCAACCTATCTAAACCGTAAACGCACCACCAGACCTTACGTCTAGTTTCCTTGTTGACTGGGGACATTAGAAGGTGTTTCGGAGAGCGGTGCAAACCGAGGTCCTGGGCTATCCTGACAGCTTGTCCGCATAAGAGCCAGGCTTGTGGAAGGCAGTTCAAAGAAGCCAGGAAGGAAGAGAGGAGAACGAATGCTTGAACGTGAGCTAACTGCGTCGCTGTCGCGCCAATATAGTACAAGATCATGGCCCTTTCAAATATGGGGCCTGTCAGTTGAGTGCCAATAATAGCCAATGCTGACTAGACCCGCACCGTTCATAGTAAACCATTCCCATCCCGCCAGTCTCCTCGACCTCACCTTCCTCGTCTGTCTTTAGTCTTTCATCGTCCACGAACCTTGCCGCGACCGCATAAACGGCGAACACCACGCTGACGAACCCCGCGTCGCTCTTGCTAGAGCCAAATACGGGAGCCTCCCCCTTTTCCTCCGCCTGTCTCCTCGCATCCATAAGCCTCTGGTACTTCTTCCGGAAGCCTATCGAGTCGAGGACAGGCATGGTATGGTGGAATTTTTCAAAATACGCGTCGATGAGCTTGTCTGCGAGGTCCCATGGCGGGTATTCGACTTCCTCCGGCCCGGGGAGGGCCCGGACTTTGCCAAACCGGAGGCTGGAAGGGAAATAAAGCAAGTTGGCCGAAGGGGGGTTCGGCGTTGGCGTCGCTCCGTTTGTACTCGGAGGTGAGGGCGCATCACGATCTTCGGATGAGCTAAAGTTGCGGAAGGCTTCAATGAGAGACATGGTGGAGGAGCCTCCGATCCATCTAAAAATGCCCAAGAAAGGAAATCGGTTAAAGGTTTAAGCTTATCTGAGTTCAGGGCACGCGAGAGCTCACCTCAAATGCCCGTGATCGTCTAACGCGAGCGTCCCCATTTGCTCGGCGACGAACTCGTCCGAAGTATCACCTCTGTCGATCCTTGGACGAGGAGAGGGGCCATTCGAGCCTTGAATGGAAGGGAGGCCAGCCCGCGGTGCGGGGATGCCGTTGATACCATTATGTGTAGTCGATCCATTAATGTAGGTGGGCGCATTTGGATACTGTCCCGGCATCCCCGTGCTTGGGAAGGTCTGGGGTGGAGGGGCTTGTTGCTGCTGTTGTGGCTGCTGCGGAGGTAGAGTAATTGGTTCCGTTGGGAGATTAGCCAGGTTAAGTTGGGGCGCGACTTGAGTGAGCACAGCTTCAAGGCGGATAACCCGGTTCTCGAGTTCTTGGACATATCTGGACGAAGACGTAAAGAGAGGGAAAGGAGGACATCGTCAGGAGAAGGACAGAGCACGACGCGGGCATCGCTAGGAGCGTACTGTCTGCTGAGCGCGGCCCTATCCTTGGTCTGAATCCAAGTGCAGGTCGAGTTGGTTTGCGTGCACTGGCCGCAGACGGGCTCTGTGCCGTCGCACTTGACCTTCTTGCGCCTAGAATACGGCTTTGATTAGAACGCCGCCTGCTGACGGAGATAGAGTGACTTGCCTGCAGCTCTCGCAAGCCCTCCAGACTCTCCTACGCGTCAAGGAGATGAGGTTTGCCGCTCCTTTATCCCCTGACGGGAGTTTGTCCTCGTCGCGCCGCTGCTTCTTTGCAGGTGCTTGGGACGATGCCGATGTCATTCCGGTGGGGACGTTCATGTTCAGTAGTTGAAGCCCGTGGTATTACACTTATCAGTACACGCTGAAGGCTGTGGAGGGTGGCCGAAAGGATGATGACTTTGAGGTGGGCGTCGCTGGGTCGTTAAAAATCAAGTAGAGAACACTTTGATGCACGTGGGGCACGACGTCTGGGTATCTGTGTTGGTGGTGAATAAGGTATGGTATGCGGGATTGTGTGAGAGTGAGTGGTGGTCGTCAGTCCTAAGCGAAATCCCAGGTCAGGGGCTTTTTCCCTCTCTCCCTCTGCGCCGCTTGATCGGGCGTCACCCACCTCAGTCCCAAGCGCTCAGCGTTCCCACTAACTCCTTCCACTGTACTGTTCTATTCGTTCAAGTTTCCCCAACGTCTTAAGCTTTTACAGAGAAACATCCAAAAAACCTCTTGACCGTCGTCTCAGGCTTCACTGGCACCCGTTGTCATTTCTTGCGTCTTTTTTGCACGCACGCTGCCCGACCGCCATGGCCATAGTATTGGGGAGACACGCATGGGTGGTTCGCCTCATGAGAGCTTACATACGTGCACCGTTCTACCGGGACGCCCCTTCGTTCGTAAACCCTCTCGTCACTTTCTTTTTTTCCACCCGTGTGTGTCAGCGATCTCCCAAAGGCAAACTCAACCATGCGTCGCTCTCCGTCATCGTTGCTGTAAGTTTTCCCAGTGGCCTCGCCCATATCGTCTTTTGCAGAGTCTTTGACGCCATCGACTAAACCTTTGTGCCAGATCAGGGCACACGCACAGCGCGGACATGAAGGGCTGGTGACATGAAAGCGTGACCTTGCCCGCCGCCTCACGTGCAGCCCGTCCTGACATCAAACCCGTCGTCAGGTGAGTGGTTGAGCACCAAGGGGTCGGCGAGCAACGTCGTATTTTTGACCTCATGCCGTCCTAAAGGCCTACTTGACTACCTGGTGAACGTTTCCGGTCGGCGCTTGGACACCACCTGATATGTCGCCCAGGCCGGCTAGAATCTCGACGGTATCGGGGCCCGAAGGTATGAGTGACGTCGTGCCCTTCCAAATACCCCCCGGAATACTCACAACTGACGTGCATCGTCCTCCGAAGGGACGGCCCAACGCTAGAATCAACCTTGGAAGTTGCCCCTTCCACCGTAGTGCTGGGACAATCCAACGGAGTCCCGCGCGGAAGTGACCATCACCGAATACTTCTCCAACGATCAGACCACCATCTACAGATCGCATTTTAATGTCCACTGCACCGGGCACTTCTCAGAGTCATGGAATCTTCGATGTGGTGTCACAGCAGAACCGCCTCCTGACGTATATAATTCGCAGGATGCGCCCCTAACTTTCCTGCAGCCAGGCCTTGCCAGCCTCAAAAGCTGTACGGGAGGAAGGCCACAGCTGTACGTTATGCTGATCTTCTTCATATCCGAGTGGCTTTGAGCTTTTTATTATAAAGTTCTGACCGGAAGGTTCAGTGGTGATCGAGACCCCACTGATCGTCGGACCCCATCGAAATGACTGCCTTTCATATCATCTCAGGAATCATTTACATACAACTCTGCCACGCTACATAGTTAATTAACGAGTCGTGGTCTCCGTAGCGGGCTGAATATGCAACTTGGTCTTGACACAGCTCGCGACGTTGACCTCGCCGAGGACGTCGTCCGTAACTGTCGGCAATGCCGCAGTGTCGTCTGTTAGAAGGAAAACGTACATCTCCGGCGCAAAGGTCGGGTGGTTCGGCGAGCAAGCCAAGAATGTCGAAGTTTCGTTGTAGCTGGCTGTCTTCTTCGCAGTGAGGTCAACATTGTACCCCGTCCTCCAGGTGGTAGTTTGCTGAGGGTTTCCCCAGACCCTATACCGCGAGAAAGTGAGCATTTGTTTCATCTGAGGTTTTCACCAAACGTGACCGGCAGAACTGACAGCTTTTTCCATGGCTTCGTGCCATCCACAATGTTAAGCCATTGGTTAGTGCAATATTTGGGTGCACCTAATCCCCCATTGCTGAAGTTCCAGCCCTTTTGAAGTCCGCTTAGGGTCAGTGTGGCCTGTGTACCTGTAAATGGAAACCGTTGAATCCTGTCAGCCCTCTTCATTTTGTGGAAACGCGCTGCACGCACCGACGGCCCCAGATAGTTGAAGGTTAGACGCACTCGGCGCCTATCGTAATCGAACACGTGAGCAAAATTCAGCATTAAAGTAGTAAAAGACCGTACGACGATCGGAGGACCCTCTTGAACAATCGTGATGCATGCGCTAGCCGCGCCAACGATAGTTGAGGCAAGGAAGAGGATAGTAGATGTTGCTTTCATAATATTCGTGTGTAAGGTTTCTGGAAGGTTGAGCTGTCGGCGGGAAGCAATTGGTTAGAGCCCCGTGAACAGCTCGCGATGGAGGGCGCATTTATAGCGCGCCAAGACAGGATGCCCTGGAGGCGGGTTTTCCATCCCAGACCCACCAGACGGTCGGTTTAGGAACCGAGTTGAAAGTGTATACGTTAACTGCTTACCAGTCTATGGGGCACTGACGGATAAATCGAACGTGACGAAGACCCTTCAGCCTGGCTTGATAGACGAGCTTGGCACGCCCCACCATCCTGTCAGTATCTTAAGCGGACCTTCAAAAAAGGTACAGAAGATGTTAGAATATTACGGTATGGTTAAGCCGGCAGGTCGAGAAACAGATTGGGATTCTTCGAGCCTGAGAAAGAGGAAGCTCGGGAAATTTAGTTGAATTCTCAGTAGCTATGGAACGAGGAACAGCGCAGGACGTGTTACACTTCTGTTCCCAAGAAAAGCACGACGCGTATTCTATGGACCCTTCGTCCCTTTGGTTTTAATGCGTGACGAATACACTCTTGGAATTGATCCCGTCCCCAACTTGTTCTGTTTGGAAGGATGTCGACCAATATAAGGATGCATCGCTGCGCGGTGTCTGCCCCAGTGATTGTCCGATCGATAATCCGACGTACGCGGGCATCCTTTGCGAGATGTTGCCTGAGTCTATGGAAGCATAAGCTATACCTTCGGACAGTCGTGTAAGGCCCTAAGGCTTCAGCGTACTTTCTTTACGCTCTTGAATACGACAAGGGCGCTTGAATTAAATAGGAGAGAAATTTTGGGAAGGCACCTAAACAAAATTTCAGCCGTAACAACGAAGTCGACCTATGGAGCTCGAAAACTGGGTAGCGGGAATACAAAATTTTGTCTAACTAGAATCTGCATCGCACCAGCCATTGTGCGTCCCCAGCGTACCGTCATCTGTGACCCCAAGCTGTGACCCCAAACCTGTCTCCAGCTAACCCAATCGTTAACCTCGTATGACCTTCGTTGCCGGCGTAAGCCGTGTTGATCGTGTAATAAGCAGCTGAACGCGCTCCATCCCGTCCATCCTCTCCAGCGAACGAATATCCAACCAAGGGCATGGGGTTTGTGAGCCACCTCTGGGCTAGGGCCAGCATAGATGGTTCCATCCCTTCGCCAAGCACTGATGCACGATCGGACACTGGTACGATGATGGCTTCGTGCGGCGTCCGGGAGACCGAGAGGAAGATGACCGATGCTATTAGCCCGTACACGCAAAGAAGCAACAGTAGTGCTGCGATAGGTAATACCGGGTATCTTGATACCAGAATAGTCTCGCTTTCGGTCACCTCGGATGCGGTGTCTGGCTTGTAAAACCCAGCGGCAGTGGCGAGCGTCAACCTCGCGAGAGCCTGGCCGAGCGCAACCATGGTCTCTGCTGTAGTATTCCTTCGCACAATGTACATAAGATTCCCTGAAATCATCTCCGTAGCGTATTGCCAGACGATCGGGAGCGAGAGTGTCGCGGTTCGCTCTTGGGAGGATTCCGTGGCGTTTAAGAGACTCCAATGTTGTTTCCCACTATCCCATCGAACGAAAGCGTCGAGGAATGTTAGGTTGCAGCCTGCATAGAGGGTAGGGTGCTGTAGATTGTCGACTGCGAGCTCTTGTTCCGCGGCACTGGCTCCTGATGCGGCTTGTGCATGGGTCACGGAACCTTGTTCCAGGGTCTCCCATTGCAGTTGAACGCCTATCTTGACTGGGTTGTTTGGGATTTTGACGGACTCGAGGCTGCCTATTCTTTCAAAGATGACAAGGTTATTGAGGCGCATACAAGCTAGAAAGCAGGGTACTCACTCCTGACCTATCAGATCGTTCCCTACCACTCCCAAAACGCGATTTACGACCCGACCTGCTGAAACAGTCCCGTTACCGCTATCTCTAATGTAAGGGAAATTAGGATATCCGGCTGCGGTGCAGTTTAGCGAGGCCGTGTTCGGGTCCTTTTCACAGGCGCGGTTGAGCGAAGTGCAGGTCGCCCGGGTAGCAAACGTTGGAATAATGAAATTCTCGATCCTCATGTCGACTAGTCCAGGCCCGGGCAAAACGAAGGCAGTGTCTTTCTCCACCGTTCCAACGTGGAAGGCTGCATTCGTCGAGTTTGTCATCACGTCGAACGCAATGTTGTGGCCCCGTGCAACGTCGGAAATGAAATACTCGTACGGTCCGAGGCATTCAAAGCCGGGAGGACTTAATGCACTGTACTCTTGATATGTGGAAATCATGTCAGCACAAATGGATTGGTTGAATGAGACACCCCAAAGGGTTGGAGGCCTTGGCGGAGGTCTGACAAATGTCGCGTTCGAGCGTTCCGAGAGGCTGGTGGTATGGAGCCACAAAGCCGTCAAGCCAACCAATCGTGCGAGCACCCGCACAATTATGGCTAGCCACATAGACTGTCGGAACATTCGTGGAAGTCGTGTCCGGTTTCTCGAGCGGACTGCGTAAATGAATGCTTCCCCAATTGCAAGAATGGACGACGATCCCAGAAGCCGAACAAGCAAGCCATACCTAGTGTTAGTATAAGAACGGGGGTGGTCAACTATCTAACTCAAAATATAAGTCGATAGGCCAATCGCACTAACTGAGCGGGGCTGGGAGTTTCCGCAGAACTTGAGCTGTTTTGAGACCTGGACAGTCGAAGCCATTCTGCTCCAACCCGATACGCAACCAGAGCCATTACGATGGAACTCGTGCCAGCGACAACCTGGGCCTGCAGAAACTGTCAATTTCCATGGAGCGCGCTATTTGTTTTCTCGACTGACGGCCGCACTGGAGATGGTCAGAATCCAAAGGTGACTTGTGGATTCATCATATCGCTTACGGTCTTCTATGGTGTAAAAGAACCCTTTTCGAATTGCTGGCAATACTCCACGACCGCCTTGGGTTTCCGGGCATTGATATGCCATAAGTATCCCCAAAATGACCGCAACAAAGCCAAACGTCGTGAAGATGACGGCTGCCGCCGGTAGAAGGTCTAACAACCTAGGCCTTGCAGGTCGAGTAGCCCATGTCTGAGCGGGCACAACTGTGGTCTTCTCCTGGAAAGTTGGGAGGACCGCGACTTGGGGCTCGTAGTCTGGGCGGTAAGAGAGGGACGCCGAGGAGCTTGGGAGCTGTTCCGACTTGGTGTCCATCTCGTCCGGGAGTCGACAGATCAAGAGACCAAGAAGTTCTTGTCCCGCTTTATACGAACAAGACCAGCAGGTATTGTATTGCGAACGAGTGATGCCAAGACCGACGAGACTCGCGCCTCATATCCTTTTCCGGTTTGGACCACAAGACACTCTACCCGAAGTATCAACCGTCTCCAGCCAAGCTTGGTTCTACCCCACTCCAAATAAGCGCTTTCACCCCTTAGATGGTCGTTCGCCCGGCGGCAGCTCCAGCCGCAAGCCGAAGCAGATTCACAACGAAGAGCTTTGGTGACAGATAGACGTACTTCTCAATGCCCGAAGGCCGGTTTCTAGGCATGCATGAGTATGCAACGCTTTCGCTCGGAAATCCGCTCCCCCCTCTACCAAGTCAGGCCACAAAACTCAACACGACAACCTTCCGGGGGATTGCATTGGGTTTTTAGTTACATCATTCAAAACGAGAGTTTCCTCACAATCGAATGTAGGTGTGGCTCGTATTGCGATAAATCCGCATTTATAGCGCGCCAAGGCGAGATGCCCTGGAGGGGGTTTTCAACCCCCGACGGGCCAAATAGTCGGTTCAGGTACAGAGTTGAATGTGTACGCATTAGCTACTTACAAGTATGCGAGGCGCTTGCGGATAAACCGAACGTGGCAAGTCTCCAGGCGTGGCTTGATGGACAAGCTTGGCACGGCCTCCGCTCTGTCAGCACCCACGCCGGACCTCCTAGGAAGACAGAGGTAATATGTTAGAATACCACGGTATGGTTAAACCGCTATGTCGGAAAATGGGTCGGGAAGCTCTGAACCTGAGGAAAATGAAGCTCCGGAAATTTGAAGCGTCCAAGTTTCCTTTTCGCCAGCCATGGAACGAAGAACCAGCGGAGGGTAGATACCACTCCCGTTCGCAAGGGAAACACGAAGCTTGTCCCAAGAAAACTTCGTCGATTTGGTTTGGAGGTCCTAACAGGAACCTAGATGTTGGAATCCATCGGCGGTACAGCGGTGTCGTGCCTTCAGCAGTTCATTTCCCAGGATTGACCCCTGTGGAGTCGGGGTAGGTCCTAAGCTATTTGTGTCGGGTAATATCAACAGAGTGTCCTGGTTTAAAGTATAGTCCATCGATGGTCGATGCGTTGTACCAGTATCCTTCTACTTCGATAATCGACGGTGAAAATGTTTGATAATGGGTCTTGTCCTTTCGGCGGCCAAAACGTTGAAGATGCGACCCGAAGTATTCACTCAATGCGTTGAATAGTCCATCCTAAAGAAGAGATTTTCGAGACTGCAAGTACCGCAAATATGACATTTCCTGGTCTGGCTATTTACAGCGTCGCCGCTGACGTAGCCGGATACCCGCGGTTTGGCTTTGTCAGCACTTTTTCTATTGTTCGAAATTCGTAAATCAACCACTCAAGAAACAGGCGCCCCCAACGCGAACATTACAAGAACTATTTCGGAACAATGAGTGACCCCAAGACCGACATCGAAGATCTAGATGCTGTATGAAATCCATCTCTCTGGGTTGATGATCCGGGCTGACCATAGATCTTTCGCCAGGAAATCCAAGGAATGCGAGCACGAGTAGCTGTACGCAGCCGATTCCCTAACGATCACCTCAAATATTGGAGTTTTATTCTGACTGTCGGTTGGATATGTAATTCAGGAACTGGAAGAAGAAGCCGACAAGAAAGCGGAAGCAGCGGCAATGCAAGCTTTGTTAAACGGCGAAGCCGAGACGCCCTTCACCGCCAAAGAAGTAGCCAAAGCTGAAAACGGAGCATCAGATACTGCGGCGGACGGAACCGCTGAAGTAGAAGTGGAGGAGGAAGACGCCGCTGCGGTGGATGGGCGAAGCGTATATGTTGGCAATGTAAGTGACGTCTCGCTTGAATGCAACGCATCGGTTATGCTGGAAATTGGGAACCAATCCGAACTCATCCCATTCCATAGGTTGACTACGGCGCGACACCCGAGGAGCTTCAACAGCATTTCCTCAGCTGTGGGAGTATCAACCGCATCACCATCGTTTGCGACAAATTCACGGGAAACCCGAAGGGCTACGCCTACGTGGAGTTCTCCGACCCAGCGTTCGTGGATACGGCATTGGCCTTGAATGATAGTTTATTCAGAGGACGATTGATCAAGGCAAGCACACCGGAGAGCGTCGTGATCAATCTGCAACTAACGCGATTGACCTCCCCTTAGGTCGTTGCAAAGCGTACTAATATACCCGGATTCAACCAAAGAGGACGGGGAAGGGGCCGAGGCGGTTATAGAGGTGGCTACAGAGGCGGGGCGCCACAATATAACCCGTATTCTCGACCACGAGGACGGTATGTTGTTTTCTCGTCTTATCTTTCCTGCACGGTCGTGACCTTACCTCGGTTTGTTTTCCCAGTGGTCGTGGCCGTGGTCGAGGCTTCTAAATCCTGCACGTAAAAATCTTTGCAACTTCGCGAGCTTCTCAGCTGCTCGCCTGCAAACCTTCCAGCTTTTCTACCCCAGCAAAGTGGTCCAATAATGATTTTCTTAAATTATAATGTGGTTTTGTCTATTGTGCTGTTTCTTCCGGTTGGCTGGTTTATTCCGAGCAAAACAAAACTCTGGGGGTGGTGTCCTGCAATGCGTGCTCTTGGTGGCGTCTTCCCTGATTCGACCCTGCAATCGGATTCGTCAGGTTCCCTGGCTTCTGCGTTCAGCTCTTACTAACCCCTCCTCCTGCCCCCAAGTGGTTCATCCACGTCCTCCACTGGGATGAACTGCTAGGCCTAGCGGAACTTCACTCACTAGACACGAGCAAAACAGGTTCGTCTTTGGTCACTACGACGAAGGAAGAGATTGCGGAGATGGCTCACTAAAACCTGGGCCTTGGCCAGTCAGAGACGGAATTTTTGTGAGGCGAGCAAAACAACGACTTCAACCTTCAGCGCAACACTCCAGGAGTCGACGATGACCAGTCTGAACCCAGCTTCCCAGCCATTCTTCCCTCGGGTCGATAGCTCACCGGGACTTGGACCTACCGACTCGGGGCCCTTCAGTCTCGTTGGCCCGGATCAGGAATTCCACACGTCGCCATTGGACACGCCTACGGAAAGCGCACTCAGCCGTGCTAGTATTGTGGGCGGGGCTCGAACTCCCGTTGGTGGCAATGCACTCGGGGGTTCGGGGGCAATTGAAGGCAGCAACGGGTTGTTACGTACCAAAGGAGACCACGAACGCGTCGCTTCGTCGATATCAAGTTATCAGTCGGCTCGGTCATCTCCCAGTCCTTCAAGCTTCACCAACGGTCTCAGTCTTACGAAGGCGAACGATGCCTTGGACGCTTCTGCCGGGGGAGTCGGCCATTCTCAATATACCATACAACCCCTGACCGCTAGCTCGCCGCCAGAGAGCCTCGGGTCCCCCTCTACGTCTGCATCGAGAGACGTTGATGACCCCGGTCATCCAGGCAGCGGGATTCCTGTAACGACTCATTCCCAGACCGGAGAAGGACATCCACAAGACGACAATGATGCGCACCACCCCCTTTCGCGTTCGGGATTTTCCGATCGATCGGGATCATCTTTCCCTGCCATCGAATCTTTCCTTCGGCGTGAGCGCGGAGGGCTGACGGGCAACCCATCATCCCTTGGCAGCTCTGGAGCAGGCGACGTCGTATCGTCATCTCCCAGTAGTGGGTCAGTCGAGGCAGGCGGCGGGCCGAACCGCGGCTTCGGCGCACCCCCATTCAAGTGGGACGATCTGCCTAATACAATTCCGGCTGGGGCGTCCCCTTCTGGCCAAGGAGCCCAATTTTCTAGTGCATTATCAAACCAAGTGGCCAACAGTTCATTCGCTCGCCCTTCGTCCAGCCGATCAAGCACGTATGGTCCCATTGGAAAGCCATTCACCCAAGCCAACGATCTTGCGTTGCCGACGCCCTCCCATCAGATCCTCAACCCACAGCTCCAATCCCCGTTGGGCCCTCTTGCCAGGTCGATGTCGCTCTCGCTCCCTGTTAACAACGCCGGACCTCAGCCTCCCAACCTTCCCTCCCGAAAGGCCTCGTTCGCTGCGTTCGAACAGAATTATCCCCCTCAGTCGAGAAGCCCTCTCCCAAGTAGCTTCCTCAACTATACGATTGGAGGTGGCAACAACCAGCAGCAGGCGATTAGCGCGAACGTCACTCCGACGTCTGCCGCGTTCGGTCCTAATCAGCTCCCAGCGCTTGGCCCCACCTCGGTATTCCCTGGAGCTTCGGCTGAAAACATGAGCTCTAGTCCCTCCTCCGTTCGTTCTGGTGGCGGCCATCTCCCCGAGCCTTTGCAAGGAAGTTTTGATGGCCAAGCCAAGTCGTCTCCTTTCATCAATGATCTTCTGGACCGCTTGATTCGGTGCGAATATTCGAACAGCAACATCCAACGCGAGATCTCCGAAATGAGCAGGAAGATGAACATCCTCTTGGAACATGTAATCAGCAATGCTCCCCATACTAATGGCAATGGCGATGCCGTCCGCGATACCCATGGCACGTCCCCTCTGGCCGGCAACAGTATTACCCCAACAGCAGGCACACCCGGAATTGGGGGTGGAGCATTAGGAAATATTTACTCCTTCCCCAACACGTCTTCAACCTCGTCCCTTGTCCTCCAATCTCCGACGCCAAACAGCGTTCGCGAGCGGGAAAGGGATAACGAGATACGCCAGCTCAATCAGCAGATTGCAACTCTTACCACGTCCGTAACTCAACTCTTGCAGGCCCAAAATCATTCTCATATCCAAGCTATGAACGCTGGCCTCGGAACTTCACCGACGACCCTTGGCTCTGGTTACCCTGGTTCCTCTACAACAGGACCAAATGGCCTCGGTGGGATGGGCGTGCCCCCGCATCTTTCAGGAACTCCAGACCTGGCTCAAAACCCACTCCGGGACATGGGTATCGGGAACCGAGCAAGCCCTCGTGCGCCTATTCCTGTGCGGACATGGTCCACTACCAGCATAGAGATGGGTCTGAACATGGCGAATACGCCGCAGGCAGGCGGGGTAGGAGGGATGAGGGTTGACACCGGAGCGGGTTCGTCCATGCTGAGGGATAAGCGCAGATCCTCAGTCATGACCATTGGTAGGAGGGACTCAGCAGGGGTGCGTTTCGTGGCTCGGAGGAGGGAAAATCCCACTGATCCTTCTTATCCTCGGCTAGACTGCGATTGATGCAGGGGAGTGGGGCAACAACCCACGAGATGGCTCTGGTCCAGTCATCTCGAAATGGGAACAGCTGTCTCTCAGCCCAGAATTATTGCGATCTATTGCGAAATACGGGTGAGATCCTTGCCGGCTGACATTGTCTGATCGCCCTCGCTGACAACCGGCTTCTCGTAGCGTTGGCCCCCCTAACAAGATCCAACAACGTGCGTTGCCTTTCCTCCTTCGGGGAGCAGACATCATTGCCCAGGCGCCCCCAACCCAAGAGCGTATCGCAGCCTACGTGATTCCCGCTATTCATGTCGCTCTAACGATCTGCGTCGGAAAGTCGATTGCCAATCGAGGCCCTGTGGTCGTCATCATATCTACTACAGTTGACCAAGCTACACAAGCTCAGCGTATGATACGCGACTTAGGAGGCCCCATCGGCGTTCGTTCCGCTCTTGGAGTTGGTACGGGAGGCGATGTTCCTCAGGAATTACGAATGCTCCAACAGAATATGCCGCACATCATATGCGGGACACCGCAAAAGCTTCACGCACTGTTTACAGCATCGAATGGCCTGCCTGGTAGCGACGTCCGGCTTTTGGTCCTCGACGAGGTCGATCAGCTCATAGCACGCAACTTGCACGAGTTTGTGTTCAATATCGTCAAGCTATTGCCCCCTCCTAGAAGTCGGCCACTCTCTCAAACGGTACCTGGCGTCGGTGGGCCGCTAACTCCTGTTGGCAGTCCTGCTGTAATGAATCCGGCGACGTTTAGCCCATTTGATACCACAGGCAGTGGCGGAAACAACGGACCTTTCCCCGGACCAGTACGACGTTCTTCGACTGCCTATGCTGCAGGCTCGGCAATGGACAATGCGTCACTCCCAATCGAACGACAGACAGCGTTATTCTCGAACACCGTCCCGCAAGATGTACTCAACTTGGCTAACACAATACAGCTTCGCGAACCAGTCCGGGTCCTAGTACGTCGAGATGGCAATGTCAACACCACAGAATCAACTCAAACCGGATCTCGTGGCCTGCGACAATTCTACCTCTATCTCGCTTTCACGGGAGGTGGGGGCGCTCGAGGAGATCCCGCTTCTGCAGCTCCAGGAGCTGGACTTGGCATCATCGGTTCAGGACGAGGCAACGCAATGACAGCCGCCGAAACTGCTCAGGCTAGGGAGTGGAAATTGGACGCTTTGGCTGACTTGTTTGACGATGTGGATGTTGGTCAAGCCATCGTTCACGTGGGCGGCATGGCTGCTCTAGATGCGGTGGTCTACAAACTTGCAAGTAGAGGTCTCGACGCAATTCCACTGGTATGTAGCCCCATTTGTCCCATCTCACCCAAAACTGATGAGGTTGCTATGAACAGCACGGTGACATGGCAACGGGAAATAGAATGGCCGCGTTGAACAAGTTCCGGGGTGGGGGCTCAACCGTCCGTGGCGGGGCTACCCGAGTGCTCGTCGTCTACGACGTCCAGGTCAAAGCGCCTGATGTCTTCCAGATTCCGCTTGTCATTAATTATGGTGAGCTTGCCGTGGCTTCGAGCTCCCCATCTTAGACTAATGGCAATGTATTGCAGACTTGCCTAAGGCCGTTGAGGAGTATGCACATCGGTACGGCTATCGTTCTTCCATCTACGCGACGCCTACCTAACCGTCCCCGACTTCCACAGTGTTGCCCCTGCCATCTCGAACAACTACTCTCGCTCTGGCATTGTTATCAACTTTGTCACTGCAACTGGGGGAGATGTGGAAATGCTTCGTTCGATTGAATGTTTCTACAAGTGAGCGATGGGGCACGACCGTTTACACTAACGTTGCACTGACGCACATTCGTTCGAATGTATTGTTTAGGATTAAATGCGTAAGTTGTGTTCATCAAGTTTCGTCCCCCATCTTTGACTGACGATGCCCTTTTTAGCCTGAGGTTCCAATCAGTCTCCGGGAACTGTTCTAAACGCCATGTATCGTTACGAAAGTTGTCGATCTCACGCATCCGTGCTCTCTGACTTTTAACGGGCTCCCACTTCATGACTGTGCTATACAATGTTCTGCTTACTGATACCTTTCCAGCTCACCATCGTCATAAAACTGTGTCCTTACCCTGCCTTCCGAGGCACCTCCCCGATGTACCTTTAAACAACTTGTGTCACATATATTCCGTTTGGGTTACGTAGAAGTTGATACGAGTGTGATAATGCGGACTGATCCCTCCTCGCTTGTGACAGCAAGCTGGCTCGATTTAGTAGGCGCGCCCGTTGTCGTTCTCCAAGCAAGCCGATCGATCTGTTCGACTGGCAAAAGGCTAGAGAGCGCGTTAGAACTAGAGAGCGGTACAAATAATCAAAGTCTCCACCTGGGATCGACTGCGAGTTCAAGAGACCAGGATTCTGGTTCACCAACTGGGGCAGAATATATGGCCACATTACCATTTTCCAAACCAATGGCGAGGCGTTGCCTGCGTATATTCACGTATCAGTGAGGAATTGCAGGGACATGAAGTCTGGCTGCCTCTACCTGCTCTCCCCAACCAACGCAAAATCAACAGCGGTAGCCGCTTCTTCTAATTTGATGGTGGCGACTGCCTTCCACTTGGCGCACGTCCCATCAGTTGGTTGCCAGATTTTTACCTACATAGGGCTCAGATCGATATGGGATGTCTCGATGGATGGAACCAGGGCTCACGAGTTTGTCCCGTCCGGCGGTCGCGAAAAGGCCGCCAACCTTGGACCATGCGCAGTCCCAAATGATACGAGCATGCCCCTTCTCTGATGCGATCGGTCTATAACCGCCTATACTTGGCATATGAGCTATTCGAGCCTATGGGCTGTCCCAGAGCTAACGAACCTTCAGCCTGACGCTCGAAGAGTCTCCAAGTCCGGTCTCTTGAGGCACTGAGGATAAATCTGTCGTCAGGACTAAACACTATACGAGTGATAGTCAAGGTATGGCCTGGCAATGGTTCTCCTAGAGGTCTCCAGGTTCCAGAGTCATACAGACGGATGACAGCGTGTTCGGGAGTTGTCGATTTGCAGGCCGTGGCGACGACAGAGCCAGAATGAGATGCTCCAAGCGCGTAGAGCTATGGAAATACGTTATTTGCTCGTTATCTTAAATGAGAGTTGACACCAGCCGCACCTCGTAGCCATGTCCGAAAAGCTTCTCGACCTCTGGCCAGAGAGTGGTGTTGGCAAGTTCACCCTCGCATGGAGGGACTGTAACGGGCTGAGAATCACGTTCGCGGAATGTCTCGTCATCTACCAAATGAGAAATGATGAGAATGAATGCTTGTGATGGAGGGAGAGGGACAGACCATCTACAGCGGCTTTGTTGGAGAGGCCCAGAGGAGGGACACTGGCCCCGATTGGGCGTTCGCTCTACCACGCAACCGATTGTAAGTACAATGGCAAATTCAGCTAGCTCATTTTTTGATACTCACTTCACTTTCGTTATGAACCGTCGTTACCCCGAGCCCTTTCAGAGTGTGGACGAACCCTCTTGGAGCGTCAAACACGCGCGCTACTTTCTCGTCCCCAACGCTCACGAATCGGAGGGAATTAATGAATTCCGGGGCAATTAGATCGTAACCATGGATCTGGGGGCGAGAGAGCTCGTGCCAGGTCTCAATGATGCCGTTATCGGCCGGACGACGCCATGGACCGAAGATCCTAGTTGTCTGATCAAGACTGAGACAACCAAAAGCGTTAGTCGCGAGTCGGAGACTTAAAGTCTAATACACACCTGGACGTAATCATGTAGTCCCCATTGGGATCCCAGGCTAGCCCCTTCACCGGTTCATTGTGGCCTGTAATGGCAGGCACCTCGGCCCAGGTTTCTTTGCCCGCTTCATTCTTGGTACAACGCCATCGCCTCCAGCACCCGTTCCACCCCCATCCCAGGACTTCGTCGCCAGTTGAACTCCATAAAGCGCCAACAAACCCTCCAGCTTTCGCGCCGATTACATCCCCAAATCTTTGTCGGTTCACCCAGATGGATGTTGGGGAGTCTGTAGGCGACCAAAGGATCAGAGAAGCATCTGTCGATGAGGAAAGGAGCGTTGGAGGAGAGGTAGATCCTGATCCGGACTTTGGAATGTGCCGCCATGATACCGCAGTGACATGATTTTCGTGCCCAACAAGAAGTGCGTCGAAAGTGATTGTGAACTGCTTCATGCTAAAAGCCAGCCCCAATTGGAATCAGTCCATAAGCCTTACGAGTAGAAGCCATAGCTTCGAAAATAAACAGACCTCCCGTCGTTGGAACGAACAGCGAGGACATGAGACCTGTTCGATATCCTCTTTCCCCCTTCTTCGCCCTCCGCAAAATCTCCCAGAGAGGCCTCAAATGCAGCTAGAGCATCATTGAGACCTGTATGTTTGCTTGCTGTTTCGGCCTTGGGCTTGAAAACCCAGAGGCGGATATACCCGTCCTGGGAGCCAGAGGCAAGGGTAAGGATGTCCTGGGCATTCGACGACACGTCCGAGGAGTCGAATGCCAGGCAACGGATCCAATCTTCATGGCCCTCAAGGTTTACCGCGGGAGTAAACTACTACCAGTTTAGGTTCAGATCAGTGAGCGAGACCCTGGTCGCACAATGGACGCACGCCGTCTTTGGTGTGGACGAAGATCCGGATAACGCGATCCGTCGCGGCAACGGCCATGACCATTGCTGTGCAAGAGGGTCGATCAGTGTATAGACACAAATTAAACGAGAAGATCCTCACATGATGACTGAGGCAGACATGCTAATTTGATGTCCAATGGGAACCGGCCCTTCGTGTCGATTGTCTGGACAAGCTCAAGTTTATCTTGGGAACGAAGCAAAGTTCACCTTGGTTGATGCACCATACTCTTGTGATCAGATGTGACGAGCTCACCTTCTTGGAGGTCCCAAACTTTGACCTTTGCGTCGGAACCCCCGGAGACAATGAAGTTCCCAAAGGCGCATAGCGCCGTAACTCCGCTCTTATCGTGGGCCTGCCTCTCAGCAGCGGTTTTCCACTAAGAGAACAGTAATTAACGCCGTTTCTGTGAGATTGCCGCTAGAAAATTTGTCTCGACGATGCGGAAGAACGCGAGAAGCCCGAGCAAGGGTCGGAGGGCTGGCAGCAAGCACAGAAGAACACGCACATTCGAAGTTCCGCCAGCGCCTGTGACTTCTCTTCGTACAATTATTGATCCCTTGTTGTCTGCACTGACGATGGTATCTCGTCGCAGGAAGCGCACACAAGTGACTTCTCCGCTGTGCCCCGGAATTGTTGCCGAAATTCCTGCAAAATCGGATCGCTGTCCCCAAGAATGACATTCGTTCATCCTGCCGCCCCGAATTCCATTTGTACACGCATTTTTCGCTGCTTACACTGGCATCCCATAATCCCACTAGACGGCGTGTGCCGAACGCAACAAGTCCACTTTCGGCCGAGCAGTCGGCGGCGCTGCCATACCGGTTGGTGGAAGCAGAAATTAAGACAGTCCTTGCATTAAGACTACCCTGCTGTGAGAGGTTCGCCATTAACGACACTGGGCGAAAGGAAGAGAGGTGGTTGCTGTGAGTCGAGTCGACAAATGCTTCGGGTCACGTGCTACCCCACTCCCCGGCAAGTTGGTCACGGCACCAGGGCGGGAGAAGCCCTGTCGAAGAAGCTACCCTCTGATCGTAGTTGATGAAGGCTCGCGCTTGGAACCATGGAGGCACGAGTAGAATGAGCAATTTTGGTGCTGAAAGCCCTATCAAGCTGGCAAAGGGGGTAGATCCCTCGTTACTGAGATACTACATATGATCTCATGTGCGCAGTCGACTTCGGAAAGGAGCGCAGGCGGTGCCCATTAGAAAATCAATCTATCAGATACAGTAGCCGCGAGGCCAGACCTGGGCCAGCGCATGGGTATCACTCCGCAACCAGAAAAGTTTACTTGATGAACTTGGCCATGAATTTCCTATGGAAGCGAAGCAGAAGCGGGCGTCAGATTCAGTCGCGCAGATGCGAGGCCGAGCAAAGGGGGATGGAGCTCCGCAGAAGCTGATCGGAAAAACGAAAGGTCCCTCGGGCCCGAGAAGAAGCTGCTTAGACAAGCAACAATGAGAGAAAACGTACTTGTGAAATTCTGTCCGCAGAAGATCGTTGACAAATTGGCCTGATTGTTTGTCGTTTGAACCCATAGCCTGATTCTTGAAGATAAGGTCTGTCGTGGAAAGGCAATGTGGACGTAAAAATGTCAACCCAACTATCCTCAAGCATTCAGCCTGGCATAGGGACGTACCATCGTCCCAACGTTTCTTCACAGTAAATCCACCTGTGGTCGATGCGACAGAAGCACCTCCTGGAGTTGATTGACCGAGGGCAGCGGCGAGATTAAGGAGCGGATTGCCGAGAGCGATTTCTTCTTCACGGTCACGCTGTGATTTGGCATTTTGTTCTTGCTCCTGGATTTCACAGAAGATCTATCTGAGCAGCAGTTCACACTGGTGAGCGGGACAAACTAGGTCATACCTGTCTGGCCTTTTCTTCAGCTCTTTCTCTCTTGATCTTCTCCAGCTCGCGCAAGAGCTCAGCAGTGTCATCCTCCTCCTCGTCTTCGTCGCTGCAAGGAAGCGGTTCATTATCACCCCAAGAACACGTTGAGAGCCAGCAAGATTGTACCTGTCATCTTCATCGTCATCTTTATCCTCATCGCTGTCGTCGTCGTCCTTGTCCAACGCAATAGCCTCCTGCAATAGCTTCCTCCTCTTGTTGCTTTCTTCATCCGACCCTTCATTGTCTACCTCCTTTCCCTTTCCCTTCGACGAGCTTTCGATAGCTTTCGACGAAGGGGCTTCCAACGGTAGACCCTCCGCTTTCCGTTTCTTGTCCCTTGCCTCCGCTTCCGCCGCCAGCAGCTCCGCCCTCAAGTCCCTTCGTGAGACCTCAGACGAGGAAGATTGCCCAGGTTGTCTATATAGGCCGTCAACGTGTCAGCCTCAGAATTCGCCCTAGACGCATAGGCTGAATGCAGACCTGAATTTGAGCTTTGTGTGTGAAGCAATATCTCGAGCGGAGAATTGCCTTGAGCCGGATTTAACTTCCTTAGCTTGAGCGGGGTCCCATGTGGGTCTGTGAGCTGTTGACATATTATCCTGTTAGGCGAGTTGGAGAGAGCGAAGCTGGGCGCGGTGGCTGTATGCGGTTGGAAACAGAATCGAACGAGCAATTCGTAATCGAGCCGTGAGATCCCCTTTGAAGGTATCTTTCGCCACGATATATCCTCGACTCCTGGATCCGGTATTGCCTATATTTCAGGATGGCAAAAGTAAGAGTCTTTGACGACTGTGTGTTTTTACAGCGGAGTGGAATAACGCTTTGTAATCAGGATGAGCCTCCATGCCAGGCAGAAGGTTGTTCACTTAATGCGACGCTCCACCCTGTCACGAACGCTGACAATCCGAACACCCTTTCCGCGGACCAGCTTGCTCATTGCAAGGGTGTCTCAACCGCAACACCTACATTCCAGATAAATGTGACGCACAGGTAATGGCGCTCTACAAGTGCTGCCAATCTATGTACGAGACCGCTTCGAGGGATAGGAACGCACCGAAGTCCAGCACGGCATGTCCGAAATCCAGCGTTGTGGAGCGGTGGTTAAAGCGGAAGGGTATTAATACTTCACAGAATTAATTCATACGTGTCTTTTTTTTTTGCTCCCTACTGAGCTCGATATGTCTGCCGTGAATCGATGTTCGAGAACCTCACCCGTCCTCTTTAGCGCAGTGATGCCGCCCATCCTCAGAAGCATCTCCATTTCGTACATTAACCATTTAGTACATCCTCGATGCGGGTCAAACCAACAGGGCTCCTGCAGCAAATGCTAATCCCATGCCAAGGATCTCCTTGAGGCCAGGCCTGGTGACGGTCAGTCCTCCGGTATTACCCGCTGGAGAGGCTGAAGTCGCGGCAGCTGCGGAAGCAGAGGGACTGGCGCGAGGGCTGGACGTAGTTGTTGCAGCGACTACAGAGGATGCTGCTGATGTAGTGGCTGCAGGGGTCTCCGTCGCTCCCGATAAAGTGTTCGTTTGGATCGTGAATGGCTGGCTCGATGCACTCTCTGAGCTAGACGAGAAAGGACCTGTCACCGGCATTAAGTTTCCATTCCTGCGTAAGAATGTAACGGGTGTTGCAAGGTAAATTGAGGTGCCTCACCGGTACCGCAGTATTGCCCCAAGGAATCAACAAAGCTTGGTGGGCAGCCGGACTGCACGCACGACTTGAGAACGTCACTGGAGACGACAGCAACAGTCAGTTTTTTCGATGTTTGTATCGGACTCGTCCTTACCTGCCGCAGAGGCATTGGACGTCTGTAGCGCTTTGTGAGGCAAGGACCGAATTTTAGTTCCAGCTAAATATGGTCTTTGATTGGAGATTACAGACTCACTCTGTGCATGTTCCCGTTCCTACGACTTGGTTGATGCAGGTTTGAACGCAGGCGGGAATAGGCACGCCAGATGCTTGGGGGCTTGGACGAGCGAACCCCGCCCCGGCCAGCGAGACGAGCACCACCGCGGACAACGAGCTAGCTTTCATGACTGTATATTGTAACTATTATTGACGGTTGGGAGCTGGTTGTAATGAAAACGGGACGTCGAGCAGGGGCTAACACTGTGAAAGGTTGTTGGCCAGGTTCGCGCGGTTCCAACACATGGTCTCGTGGTCCTTTTATACCCCGAACTGCACACTGCCTTCCAGTGGCTTGACCTTCCTCAACAGGTGCCAAGCGCATCAGGAGCATACCCCTTGCTCTAAATATATCACTAATCCCTTGTGGCTGCCACGCTGACGCATATGGCTAGGAAGCGCGAGAACACGCAGAAGGTTGGTAAACGCATGTCGATTGCTTCTATTTGAAGACTTTGACCATGAGAGATGGAACAGTTTAAAGGAATACGAGTGACATACATGTGTGTAGGTGACAAAAGATTCGGAGGAATATGCCGTAGACGCACGTTAAAACATGAGAAGGTACAAGTGCCACGCATGAAGTAACCGGCTTTCGGTACCGAGTGGATTTAAGGCCAATTCGGCTCGAACGACCGTTCCTTATTGTGACATAGGTGGATTTAGACGAACGAAAGGGTTCAGGTCTCCTATATTTAGCGCGTCAGCGATCCAGACCCAGACCAGTAGCTGTTGGTGGCGCGACACCGCGACTGAGCGAGAGACAGAGAGCGACGGCTAGAGATAAGGATTAGAAGTCCCACGCCAGACAAACACCTATCCTATCACCAGAAGATGAAATGGAATACAGCTGCGTTTACTTTACGCCGTTCGCCAGCGAAGATCCGTTTCGCTCCCTGTAACCGACCTTTGCTCTTCTGAGAGCGACGCACCTCGGGCGGTAATATCCGGCCCCGTTCGAATGCTCTGAGAGTAAAGTGCCCTGCCTGAGCTTGAGGGTCTTTGATCTATCAGACTTGTGCATCACTTAAACGTCCTTGAACTGTGTTGAGATGCAAGCAGGGTCACTTGAATTCAAAGTTTATCTTATGTCGAAATTGGTCCATTAAGCTGTGAAAGCGCATAAACCCGTAGACCCTAGGAGCTTTGGACTTTCTGGCTTTTAACAGGTCAATCGCTTTTCTGCAGAAACATAGTGAAAGCTCACACGGCAGCGGTAGGGGTACGGAGAGATACGGCGCCAGAGTGCCGGGGATTGAAAACGGGGCAGCGGTCCAAGAATGGTGGTATTGACAAAGGAGAATAATCGCATTACAAAGGCCGCGAGTATCAACAGTGGAGGGCAGAGGTTGCTCCGGTAGTATTCCCGTCCACTGAAGTGTGTCGCTTAAAATACGTTTCCAGGGCCGTCAGCGAGAGAGATTAGCGTACTACGGCCTCGACCCCGGCTCTAGCAAAAGGGAGATTCTAGCAGCCAAACAAGGCGCCAAGTGCAGCAATATATCGCTAAGCATACTTCCATTATCTCATGATTGCGGAGCCGGTCGGCCGTGGTAAGCACTCGCCGTCTCTCCCCTGTCTGAGGAACCGAATCCGCAACGATCCTCCATACGATCCGGGTTTGCAGATCCCAAACCTACTGCCGCCGTACTCTTCGGAGGCGTCAAGAGAGGGAGAGGGACTATCGGGGGCTTCTGTTGGGAGGCCACTTCATTTCTTTGTTGTCAGCTTGTGAGCTTGACAAGCGAACTTGGCCATAAACGCAAGGAGCGGCTAAGCGGTGGGCCAACGTCGTCCAAATAACGGAACGAGAAACACAATATGTAGTAAAACACGAAAACCTCGGCGTGGAAGCGCTCGTCGGCGAGAAGCTGGGAGGCAAGGGTGCTGGTTACTAGAATGGTGTGAGGAAAGTCCGAAACAAGGCAACGACCTCGGGTGCGGGGGGGTTCCTTCCATGCTAGAATGCTTTGTTCGTTTGTCAGCGATTTGGAAAGTGACGGCGCTCTTTCACGATCCTCCAAGACGAATGGATGTCGAGGCCGTCGTGGACAGTAAGGCATTCTACCTCCGGAGAGTCTTGTCCAAGAAGAGGGCTCCTTATCACGTTCGTTTGACCAGCGACAGTGTCCAGATGGTCTGTCCAAATCTCGACATACGTATTGAGACACTCCCTTGACAAGTATGAGCGGTCTGGCTCGGGCTTCGCGCAGGAGATGTCTTTGCGGCGGCGCTGGGCGTCTGATGGTGCTGAGGAGACCCGCGAGCTATAGACGACCGCCGTTGATGGTTTTCTAGACTGTGCTAGCACGTCGTAGTCCCTCTACGCGTTCTTGGCCGCGCCAGTATCATCTATACCGCGCAGGTCTGATCGCGTCTAACGCTACTCCTCCTCTGCAGATTCCCTACCCAACCCAACGCGCCCTACCATTCCCACACACTAGGTACAGTGACCGGCTAACTTCCTAGAGACCCGGCTTTGTTTCTCATGCAGATACAGAAAAGAGTGGAGGCGGGGGAGGCCTTAATGCGCACGCTCTCCTCCGAGCACCCGCGCGATGGACGGCGAAGACTCGAGTGTCTCTCTCTCGATGATCGCGGTTCAAGGAAATCTAAGTTCTGGATAGCTCTGTTATAGCAATGCTAAGAAGATGAACTCTGGAGTTTGCGAGTGACGGTCGTTGGCGATGTTCATTCAGTAGCCAGCGTTTGAGCGCCGGGTGTCGATCGGTCGGTCGGTCGAGCATGTGATCGAAGGCGGGCACTGCCGTTGACTGCGCACTCTAAACAATGGTACGCTGAAGAATACCGATCCACGATGTCTAGGGACAAGGATGCGATCAATCGACACGGGGGCTTATCTCTATTGTGGCGTGCAAACCGTGACCTCCAGAAACGGAGAGGAAAGGGATCGATACTCGGCCTTGGGCGCAACGGCTGCCGACGCCGTACTGCCTGAAACAATTATACTATATCTAACCTCTGGCTTGTTGGCAGAACGCTTGAATACTATTACCAGTCGCATAGGCAATGCATGGGGTTCGAACGCACAGGTGCCGACACTGCTAAGTTGGGATGGCCGCGCCCCGAGTCTAACGTGCCTCCCCGCCGGCCCGCCCATAAGCGTCAACACCCGAGAAAGTCAAGTGCTGATACGCGCCCGCGGGTAATGAAAGAGCCTCAAAAAAGCTTGACGGTTTGCCTCCGTGGGCTGGTCCATATGAATCCGTGCGTGCATTCAGGGTGGTCAAAATCAACCTCCGTTGTCGATCCCGAAAGGCAAACAAACAATGTTGGCTCGTGCTTTGTAATGGCGTCTACGCGGCTGCGTTTATTGAATAGGAAAAACATATCTTGTTTGGCAAACAGCGCCTCTGTGGGTGGGTCGGGATGGGGCGGGCATACAAATGTCTGTTAGAGGATGCACTGGAACGCGGCGAGGCTATCCAGAGACTCGGAATTCTCGGGGACAGTTACATAGGGTCAACGCCGCGCAGCGCGAGGTCGTATATGTCGTCATCACAGCTTGACACCCAAAGACACGGCAAGCCACCCAACGCAGGGAATAATTATAACAACCGCTGCTCGCTCCTGTTGTGCGTTCTTCTCGAGGGGGAGATGGTTATCAGACAAAAGGGCGAGTCAGCAGCCGGCGAGAACCCCGGTGATGGTCGTTTTGTTGTGCGATGATGTAAAAACTCAGGCGCCATTTCTGGGTTTGACAGCTCCAAGGGATAATCTTCGGAGGACGACGGGGGAAGGAGCGGAGGTTTCCGTGTTGGGAAATCTTTTTAGAATTTAGTGATTTGGAGGGGGGGATTCTCGCCCCCCTTGCTGCTTTTTTTTCGCTGACGACGATCACCGCCCATGGCGAATTCTTGGGCGTGTCTGCTCGACGACCACAACGACGACAAGGTTAAAATGGGCTTCGAACTGATCAGATGGTTCTCAACCTGAGGGTCGAGGTCGTGCGGCGGTCTTTTGTGTTCTATGTTACTTACGGGCGATCATGGTCGTTCTAATGCGCCCAACGGGATGGGCTGAGGTACTGGCGAAGGCGAAGGCGGAGGGAGGGAGGGGGAGGAACGGGGCAACGGTAAGGGGGGACAGCATTCGCGGGCGGACTGGACGGCGAAAGGGCCCCCCCGTCCAGGAAAGCGAAGATTCTGAGCAAAATTTCCGGGATGTTAAAGTGTACCCCTGAAGGTTGTGGAAAGGATAATAAACGTGTGGTAATAGTAATTGCGTGATGGGGGAGCATTCCCTTATATGGTGTTATTAAGAGAAGCACCACACCATTTACTTTTTTTCACAAGGGACTACTCTCTCGCTTGCTCTCCTCCACACCGCACAGCACGTGCAACGCATTTATTGGCTGTCCCAATTATTATTAGCAGGACTTGCCGACTAATTATAACGGACGACGTTGGTTGTTGTTGTTGTTTAGTGGTAATTGAAGGTTAAGCGCTAAAGAGAGGGGAGTCGATCGAGATCCGGGATTTCCGATTTGGGAGTGTGACCCCAAAAAGGGACGCAGAGTTCGAAGCAGACCCAAACTACAAGCCACAGCTCAGGGTCCCAACATTACTTATCCACCCACACCTCTTCTCTCCCTCTCTCTCCCTCAAAACCCCTCCGACTCTCTTGCGCTGCATCGTCCTTCCTCTCCTCTCCTTCAAGCCCCTCAATCCCACCCGCACGATCCCAACGACCCACACTAAAATCCCCGATCGGCTCACGATACTATAACCTCGCGCGCAACACTCACCACCACCCAGTCCCTAAACCGTCCTAGCGCTGCATACTGGATGATGGGCATATGCGGCAGCAAGACAGAAGAAGAAAAGATATCGCACCAAATTGACAAGCAGCTCGACGAGGATGCGAAGAAGACCGCGAAGGACTGCAAGATCCTGCTGCTCGGTACGCAACAACACCACCGTCCGCGGTTCAGTCTGCAACGCAATTGCGCGCATCGTCATCGCTGACGTCCTCTCTCTCTCCCCCCCGTCCCCCGCGGTCGTCCCTCCCTATGCGGTCCTCTTTCGCGCGTTTCATTTGCAGGTGCGGGCGAGAGCGGCAAGAGCACCATCGTCAAGCAGATGAAGATCATCCATTTGAACGGGTTCACCCCTCAAGCGCTGCTCTTCTTCCGTCCCGTGATATACCGCAACCTCGTCGAGTCCGCCCAGGACATCATCCTCGCCATGAAGAAGCTGGGCATCGACTTTGTGGAGCCTGCCAACAGGGTAAGTCGGTCCTCCTGCGTCTGGTCTCAGCCTCTCTCTCTGCCCCGTTCGGTTCGGGCATGTCGTCCCGCTGGTGCGCTCCTCGGAGCAAGGGACGGGGCCTGTGCGTGCAAGTCCTTGCGCATCCCTTCGCGCTGTGCGTTCAACCCAGACCTGTTCCCGTTTCGTCTGAAGCGCGCGCAGGCGACGCACCCACCCGTCGGCGGTCCGTTCTCCGCGGGTCCGAGAAGTCTCCACGACTCTCTACCCAACCCATGTCGACCAAAAAAAAATCCAATGTACCTGACCGCTAACCTTTTCCCCTCCCCGTCTTCTTCTTTACCGCACGCACGCACACACACCAACGGCACGGCACGCATCTCACCCGAAACTCGACATGGACCGGCTTCTCTCGATCTCCGGCTTTATGTCTGCCAGGCAAACGCCGAAAGGGTGTTCTCGTACATCGTCGACTCCGATCCGTCCTTCGTCATCGACTCGTCGATAGTCATCGCCATCGAAGCCCTCATCAACGACTCGGCGATACCAGCGCTCATGGAAGAGTCTCACAAATTCTATTTGATGGATAACGCAGACTAGTACGTCGTTGTCGTTCGTTGTCTGCACGCGGTGTTGTCTTGCGGAAAATGCATCGCTAACTCAGGGGTTCTCGTTCCCGTCGATCCTTTTTTTCGTTGTTTCAGCTTCTTCCAGCAAATCAAACGCATAGGTGCACCCGACTACATCCCCAACGAGACCGACGTCTTGCGCGCTCGAGCCAAGACGACGGGAATCACTGAAACCAAATTCAACTTGGGCCCCATGTCCATTCAGTGCGTTGTCTCTCCCCCTTGCTGCCAAGCTTATGTCTTACCCTTGCACATCTTTCACATTCTTCTCCGCGCGCCTCTTAACTCCATCGGTATCGACCCTTGATTTTCCCCTTCCCGCAGGATGTTCGACGTCGGCGGCCAACGATCCGAACGTAAAAAATGGATCCACTGCTTCGAAAACGTCACCAGCATCATCTTTTGCGTCGCCATCTCCGAATACGACCAAGTGCTTTTGGAAGAAGCGTCCCAGAACCGGATGGACGAGAGCTTGATCCTGTTCGAGAGCGTGGTCAACTCGCGGTGGTTCCAGCGGACGTCGATCATCTTGTTCTTGAACAAGGTGCGTCTCTCGCTTGCTGTTTGGCACCGCAAATACGGGGTTGACTGATTACGATGCTTTTGTTGGGCACATTTTGCACAGGTGGACGTGTTCAAGTCCAAGATCAAGAAGAGTCCCTTGGAGCGGCACTTTCCCGAATACACCGGCGGACCGGACATCAACAAAGCGGCCAAGTACCTGCTCTGGAGGTTCCAGCAAGTGAACCGAAAGCAGCTGATGATCTATCCTCAGTGCGTTGTTGATAATTCGCTGTCTTGTTCAAGGGATGAAACTGACCTTTGGCGGCCCGAATAACGCAGTTTGACGCAAGCGACGGATACGACCAACATTCGGCTGGTGTTTGCGGCTGTCAAGGAGACGCTGTTGCAGAACGCGCTGAGGGAGTCCGGGATCCTGTAATCTCGAATACCGCGGCTGGGATGGAGTGGGACCGCCTGGGCATTCGATTTTCGGGTCGTTTGCATCGGTCGAATGTCCCCTCCTCCCTCCTCTGGCTCACCCACCCACCCTCCAGCATGCGCGCTTCTTTCCCCGGAAGACACGAAGACGAAGGATTCTGATATCTCCGGGAGGGCGCCGCATGTGCGTCCGACTCTTTCAACCAAATTCGCCAAACTCCCACCCAAATCAAACCGCTACTATGGCCCAACCTACTCGTCTTGGCATATCTGGTTCCCCCACCAGTTTTTGGACTCGCTGCATATTTCGGCTTGGTTAACCTTATTCAGCACTCGCTCGCTCTCTCGGTGTCACCCGCGCTCTCGTATTCTACCAACCTCAAGACCGAATCTCGCTCTGGCTCTCTCAAGCCTCCCTCCCCTACTCCACCACTCGCTCCTCTTGGATGTGAGCTGTACTTGTGTCTCGTAAGTTATGATGAAGGCTCGTTTCATCGTGGGCAACCTTGACTGACGACTATTCACAGCTTGGCTTCTCTCTCGTTCTGGCCTGCATCAAACCCCGCACACGACCTGTTTACGACCTCTTTTTTTCTAACTGGCTGCTTCTTTTTTCTTTCGTTCGATCAAGCACACTTCAGCTCACTTGTATCATTTTCTCCCTCAATCCCTCATTTATCGCAAGCTCTCTCTCTCTTTCACTACCTCCTCTTACAATACTCCTCTCCTTGATTCTTACCTCTCTTAAACTATTTTCGCGGTACTTTTCGGGCGCTCGCTTCGACCTCTCGTTTTTCTTTATTGTTGCATTTCATGGGTCTCGTCATCTCTCTCATGCTCTCGTTCCCTCAGTCTGTCGCTATCTCTCTCCCAACCCCCCCACTCAGTATTTTCCCTCTTGGATACATGCGTCGAGCTTCTTCTAGGTTCTGGAACCCTTTTGTACTTGGCCATCTCTGTTTTTTTCCCTCCTCACACTCCCCCACTATTCTTGATCGCAAAACACCAAATGACCAAAAACATATAGAAACTTTTCCTCGCCTTCCTGGACGTGTGCGTGTGCGTGTGTGTCTCGAGCATGTATTACGGGCTAGCCATTGCCATTCGGATTGATCCTATGCCCCAGTTTATTGGAATGGGCGGTACTTCCGCCCAACGGTATTTCTCCGCTCGATGGCCGCTATACTAAAACGGACGTTATTGCCTTCCCCTATGTTGTGTACAGCAGCGAAACCCACGCATTACTGCGGTGTATGTATGTAAGGTTTGCCGCCCGGCAGCATGTTCGAGCGCAGCCCTTGTGGACAGAATCAAAGCCGCTCTTGGGCGGTGAAAGGTGGAAGGCCGAGAGCGAGGGAGAGAATTCGTGAGGCGAGCGTTCCAGCCGGCAAGCCACTCCCAAGCCTCATAATATGGCAGCGCAATGTGCATGCAGGCACGGTAATGGGCCTTTCCTTTACCCTCGGCCCTCGGGGTTCGTTTGCACTTTGTTCCTGGGCCAGGGGGGGGCGTGCACCAGCCTTCGCTCTCCCCTCGCTCTGGCTTGGGTTCGGCGTCGGGCAGAATGATGACTCTGTGTGACTGATGATGGGAGGCGTGCACATCTATCAAAGCGACAAGCCTCCAATTGAGGACTTTTTTCTATGTTACATTAGGCATGGTGGTTTGATGGAAATGAGCTAAGGGAGTCACGCTTCATGGGGTGCATATGGTCTTGGGGTGAGCTCGATTGAGACAGTGCACTTTTTTTTGTATCAGAGGCTTTCAAATTCGCCTGGCGTGCCAGCCATGCGGCCTTGCTCGGAGCTTGATTACAGAAGGAGTTTGATAAAGTTGTGAAGCCCCCCCTTTTTTCGAATTCATGACGTCAGAGGGGTGTTTGTTGCAGCGATTGTTGGCTAGGCACCGACTGGAAAATCTCCGAGCAAGGCCAGGGGAAACTTGATGCGCAACTGAACGCGACACGAGTCCGACGCCAGCCAAGCACGGAAATCACTCGATTCGTGGGCGCGGAATTGAAGGTGAAAGAAAAAGGGAAACTCCGAGCTTCGTAATCCGCTCTCCGAGCAACTTATGGGTTTTTGGTTCAGGTTCTCGGATTGGACGGACCGTAACATGTCCTTTTGTCCACGAACAAACGGGGAATTGTCTCCAAAGGATTAATTATGTCCTCGGTAAGGGCAGAGAGAAATGAGTCGGCATGTCCAGGTCGCGGTGCGTCTGCTGCTCCCAGTCTAAACTGACTTTGGATGGCTGAAGCACTCACATGGCCGAAAGGTGGTCGGCCCCCCCCCCTACGTAATTATGGGTTAGTGGCTGTCTCAGGCCGTCGAAGACTTCATGGGGTTGGCACCCCTGGGGGATGGCGATCATCTAGGGCGCCAGGTACGCCCTAAATGAGGAGTGAAGGACCACGCCCTGCCGGAAATGCGGCGGGCTTCTATAAGGTGATACCGGCAGGGATGAGCTCACATTTCATACTCAGCTCAACATGCACAACCGTTCCGAAGAGAAGTCAGTTCGACTCCGCTTTGAGGAAGTGATGGACCAAGTGATCCGTGACACCTTGCTACATGCACTCGATGAAGAACTTTCGATCGCACCCAAAAAGGATTGAGGTCAGGTAGGAACGTAGAATGCCTGTAAGGCCAACCTCGAGGCGCAGCAGAGGGTTGTTTGGCCAGCAAAGCCTCAAATTGTATGGAGACTGGCAACTCATTATCCTCTTTACGGCCGTCTCGTTGACCTGGAGTGAACGAATCAAGTTTAGGACCAAATCTCTTTATCAATCGCTCTCAGTGATGATAGAATCGATGGCATTAGCTTCTTACTGAAAGCCACTGAGCTTTATTAGCGTGGCCGC
>WSUI01000118.1:0-15341 GCA_019633595.1 Tulasnella sp. UAMH 9824 | reverse complement strand
CGGCGTACACCTCACGACCGTCGACTCCTTCACCCAAGGAATAGAAAATCTCGCCACAAACGCATCACAAGAAGGTGGAAGCCCCCTGGTCGTTCTCCTTGAAATTAACGAAGGCTAGGTTCGTAAGGGAAGCCACCTGATTCTACCAGCGCCTGTGACGGACTCGAGTCACCCTTCAAGCGTGCCCAACCCGTTTCGCGGTGCTGGGGATCTGAGACGGTGAGACCGTGGGCTTACGCGCGGGGCTCGCTATCGCCATCGTTGCCCACTCTGTTCGAAACATCACCCTTCGACCGGCTCACACTTTGCGCTACGCATGTCGGAGCATAATCAGAACTTCCACTGCCTGATACGGCTCGCCTTCTGAAGAGCCAGCATCTCGGACGTTCCCCACATGAAATCCGGGCCCGGAGGAAACGAATCGCGAGAACTTGTGCAGCCAATAACAATTACTTGGTGCGACCGAAAGCAAGCCCTAACTAGGATGCCAATAGCTCCTCCGATTATGATACGGCGCGTTATGCGTTGCGGTTGGGCACTTCAGTCCCGGCGGCACCCACTTCCGCAAATAGGGGCTAGCTGCGCGAACACGCGGCCGGACGCCAAGACGCTGCCAAACACCGCTGGCTGGCCTGCCTGCCCTTTGTTCGGGTGCCGTTTCACAACGCGGCCCTCCGTTCGTCCTGCCACCATCGCCCTCACAAGTGTCCCAGCAGTGAGCAGCGTCAAACGTATCCGGTCCATAGCAAGAAAACGAACGAAAATCTTTTCAGCATGAAGGTTCAACTGCACACTGCTGGCGTGGTCGCCGCCATTACGTTGCTATGTGGAGTCTCTCAAGCACTCCCCCGACAGGCTCGTCAAGATACGCTTCAGGCCTGCGCCCAGCAATGCATCGACTCCATAATCCAAACTGGAGCTTGTGACAGGCAAGTTGGTTTCTTCCGAGAGCGGGTTTCTCGGCCAAAGTGTCTTTGATCCCAATGTCACTAACGGAGGGGTTTTTTCTTTCTTTCTTTCCAAATCGCTTCCAATGCCATTGAATCGTACAGTCAACCCGACATGACTCAATGCGTTTGCCAGAGCCCGACGTTGCAGACTTGCGTTCAATCGAGCTGTCCACCGAGTTTCATCGACCCCACCGCTCAATACTGCGGCTCAGGTGCGCAGTTTTTTGTATTGCCCGAACACGACACTTGTTTGATCAAAGACTAAACTTTCTTTGCCTCCTTCATAGGCCCTTTTTCTTCGGGTTCCAGCTCTGAGATGTTGTACACGATCCAAACCGACACCGAAGCTTACTTGACCAAATCCCGAAGCTCCACGAGGGTGACCAGGCCCGTTACGATGACCACGGTGTTAGTCAACCCTAGTAGCGGCGTAGCCAGTCCTAGCATCACGACCACAAGCGGGACCGCCTCAGTCACTCCGGCGGCCACTACAAGCGCTGCACCGGTTTCCAGACCCGCAAGTTCCGGAAACGCTGCGGCCTCTAGAGCGGATCTTCCGTCTCCTTGGAAGGGTCTACTGGCGGCGGGTCTCGGAATGATGATGGCTGTAGCTGTCGCATGAGAGGAGATATTGGACATGACAACCCTGATGTAATGCACGATACGGACTAATACAGGACGACGATCTTAATGGCGACAAGATACGGAGTGGTATATCAGATATAAGAGTACAACAGATCTAGATAGCGATATCCGAAAGCTCAAAGACGATAATAAGTCAGAACGCACCCGAAAGCTTTTGAACAGGCAGTGCGGAAGAGTGATCATGTGGCATATTACGTCGCCTGGGCCTCCTGTTCGATGAACTGTGTCGCCTCGTCCCGAGTAATACTTGCAATTGAGCTGACTTTTTGATTGTTGAAAAGCACACCGTAGAATTTGTCGGCTCGCTGCAGCATCTCAGGTCGGAAGGTGGTGGTGATGAACTGGGCCGAGGTCGACAACTCGTGGATCATCGCTGTAGGGAGAAAAGTTAGTATAGCTATAAAGTCTTATGTGATGAGAACAACGCACATGCAACAGCCGTTCGATACTATATTCAAGTACACGACCGGTCAGACTCCAATCATAGAGGGCGATATGGTCTTTACACTCACCTGAGCATCGAGATTGGCATCAATTTCGTCGAAGAGATAGAACGGCGCCGGGTCGCATTTCTGAATAGCGAATACTATAGCGAACAGCCCAAATCAGTGACTTTTCGACGAGAACGAGGACGTTCAATTACCAGTGGCGAGGGCTACGAGCGACTTTTGGCCTCCGGACAACTGTTGTATCCTCAGACCTTCGTCAACTTTCGAGTTGAAAGAGACCTGTTGAACCGGCTCTTAGCTACACTTCAAGCCTTTCTGTCCTTCGACAAACGTACCTTGATAGAAACGCCGGTATAATTGTCAATTGAGCTCCGTCGACGTTGAGCATCTTCGTCATCTTCATCTTCATCGTCACCGTTCTGAAGATCCTCCTTGAGAGCCAGAATTGAATTGTCAGTTCCTCCCCTGGGATATGAGATCACTTCCAACGTACCACATCAACTCGTTTGACCATAACCAATCTTCCACGACCGGCAGGAACCAATTTCTCAAACACCTCTTCGAAGTTCTTGCTGACTTGCTTAAACGTCCTCTCGATAGCTTCATCCTTCCGTTGGTCAAGGACTTCAACCAGCTCGGTGATGCTTTCCTCGCTTTTATCGAGATCTTCCTGGCGTTTGAGCAATTGGTCCCGTTGCTTTGTGAAGTTGGAGTACTGTTCGAACGCTTTCTTATTTACGTGGGCGAACTTCTTGAGGGCTTCGTTCACGTTATGAAGCTTTTTAACAAGCTTTTGAAACACAGGAGTCAGCTTTGACACTTCCATTCTCGGAGTGCTCCGATAACACTAACTCTATCCGGCTTGACGCCAGTGTACTTCTCGAACGCCTCCTCTGGCAATACGCCGAGGTCCCGAATGTTCTTGCTGGCTTCATCCTTCTTGCCCAAGAGCATCTGTCGTTTTGTCAAATACCGGTCGGCATTCTTTTGTTGACGGGCGATGCCTCGGCTGTCTTCAGCTTGTTGAGCTTGGACTTTCTCGAGCTGGTCGCGGGCTTTACGAAGAGCTGACTCCTGCTTCTCCGTCTCACTCTCGATATCTAAGCGATTTGAGGAGCTGGCTAAGCACACAAAGCAAAGCAATCGTTTGCGAGGAGGACGTACTTTCGAGCTGAGCTTCCAAGGTCGCAATCGTGTCGTTCAGGGAAGCTAACTCCCTCTTCCGGGTAGCCAGGTCGTCCGAGCCCTCCGCTGCATCCGAACCAGTGGCTTCTCCAAGGGATTCGATCTTGCCGCGTAACTCTTCCCTGCGACGACGCAGACTCTCATTGAGTTCGATATCGAGGTTCGCTTTCCGGCTCGCAAGCTATACGCAAGCAATTAGACTAGCGTTAGCAGAGGCAAAAAGGAGACGAACCTCATTCTTTCTCCGCGACACTTCAAGCAAAGTTTTCTTGCGATTCTCCACCTCCTTGCCAAGCTCCTCCATCTCATCGATCTCCGCATCCGATAATGTTTTGACCATCGGGCTAGCCAATTCCTGCTTCAAGCTCGCTTTCTTAGCAGCATATGCACTGATATCTGCCTCCAAGTCCGCGACGTCGCTTTCCAACTTCTCGATCCGCTCCGCGAGTTGCTCCCTCTCGCGATGAATAAAGGTCGCCTCGTTGGCCAAAGGATCACGACTGCTCTGTGCTTGAGTCCGCTTTGCGTTCAAAACCTGAAGTTCTCCCACAAGTCTGGTGATCTTCTGGTCGATGGTGAGGATGGTTGTCTTGACCTCTCGCAGGTTGCGAGTCTCTTCCTCGAGCTTTGTGCTCCAGTTTCGGACGTTCTTGACCATCTCCAGACGACTCTTTGTCGAATGATAACCACCAGTAAGGGAACCTTTCCGGTCAACCTTGTCACCGAGCACGGTGATCGTGTTCAAGTTATGGCTTCGCACATAGGCAGCCGCGACGGTAAGGTCTTCGCAAAGACATGTCTTGCCAAACACTTGTTGGAACGCTTTGTCCAGCTTGGGGTCATACTGGATTTTCTGGATCAGGGGGATAGCATCTCCAGCTTCAGGGAATACGGCCGGTTTCGGGTGGATGCGGTTGAGAGGAATGAAGGTGAGCCGACCCGTCTTCTCGCGGTTCATGGCATTGACGATTTGAGTCGCTGTGGCATCGGTGTCGACGACAACATGGAACAAACTGTTCCCGGCTGTCACCTCCACAGCGGTATTGTACTTGCGATCGGGTATCTCGAAAAGCTTGTACAATGGACCATAGACTTTGTCTTGCAGCCCTAGCCGATCCACGATGTTGTCCAGAGCGCGAAGACCGCTGCCCGTATCCTAAAAGAGAGACAGATATGAGCAGGTTGCCGACACAACTTGGAAGATCTTTCCGACCTTGTCCATCATTCCCGCAAGGCTGCGCTCAGCGTTCCGCAACTCCTCCCTTGAGTGTGCAACGGCACTTTCCAGCTTTGCATCTTCTCTCCAGAGCTCCCTACAGGTCCAGGTTGAGGGTCGATCGGAATGAAGAAGACTCGCAAACATCACCACTCACTTGCGCTGCTCCGTGAGCTTGGAATGTTCTTCCTTCGTTTGTGCCGCCTGTTCACCCATCTGACGCAACCTCTCCCGGCGGTCCTCGAGATTCTGCCCGACTTCCTCTGCCTTTTGGTCCAACTCTTCCAGTCGGCGTTGGGCACTTCCTAATTCCGCTCTCGCGTCATCTAGGGTCTGTTGCTGCGTGCGCTCGTAGGAGTCTAGACTGTTGATCTCGCTCTTGAGGTACTTGTCTCGGTCGGCCTTGGTTTTGTACAATGTAACACGACCTTGTTTTGCTGAAAGGGCTCCGAGGCGAGCTTGGGCTTCATCCAGTCTGAGCAATAAAAACCAAGATGTGCAACTTGGAATGGTAGAGCAGAGATCAAGTTTTTACCTTCGTTTCTCTTCTTTCTCCTCTCGCGCTTTATCTTGGTAGTCCGGGAGTACCTCCATGAGCTCCGCTTCTAATCCAGTTATCCTACGCTCAATCCCTTCGAGCTCGGTTTGTAACTCCTCTCGACGTTCTTGTCCGCGCTCTTCAGCCGCCTGAAGGTCTTCGATAATGCACTGAATTTCCGTCTGACTGCGAACAAGGTCGCTCATTTCGTCGTCGATGCCTTGCTTGGTTAAAGCAGATACGGTCAGCTGTTGCCGAGCGGCCTTGATGTCGTTCTCCAGTTTCTGTACAGAGGCCCAGCGATCCGTCAGCATGATCCTATCTCATGTCTCGCGCAAAGGCTCTGACCTCTATTTGCTTTTCTCGCTGCCCGAATTCTTTCCGACGTTGTTCGGCGTTTATAACCTCCTGCTTTCGTTCGTCTTCAATCTGTTCGCGGATCGTTAGCACGATGTAACAGAACAAGAAGATAAAGATTCGGGTACCTCTTCCAACGCTTGAGTGATTTCTGTCAACTCCGCCTGGTACAGGCTGTACTCTAAACAACGCCGCTCTTTGTCCTTCTCTTGGAATTCCTTCAGTTCTTCTTTTTCAGTCTCAAGTTCTTCCAACCGCTCTTGGATGTAGTCCAGTACTTCGCGAATCTTGGCTTGTTTTGCCTCTAGCAATGAAAGAGCCGTCAGCGACAGCATAAATAGAGCGAGGCTCGAACACTTACTCGTTTCGTCCATGACGCGCAAACTCTCCGCTCTTCTCTGTTCGTATACTTTAGTACCAGCAACTTCTTTAAGTAGCGCGAGTCGTTCGTAATCTTTAGCATTCGTCAAACTCGTGATCTGTAAAAGCGGTAAGTTATGGAGGACCTGGACCGCTCGGTCGTCGTACGTACTCGACCTTGAGGAACAATGTAGTAAGGGTTGCTCTTGCTAAACCCAGCACTCTCGAGGAGGTTCATAACGTCCGCCTTTTGGACGCTCTTTTTGTCAAGACTATATTCGTCCTTCTTTAGACCGATTGTTCGTCGAAGCACGACTTCGTCCTTCCCAGTTGGGAACCGACTGTCAGAGTTGTCGAACACGATTTCGACGTAAGCGCTGAGCGTGGTCGCAACCGAAACGCCTTCGTGAAGCAAGGCCTGCCGTTCTTCGCGCGTCATAGCTGTATATGCGTCCGACAGAACGAACCGAATGGCTGAAATGTGGCGGAATGGCGAAACATGAGCTAAAGTATCAGGCGGTGGAGTTGAGGCACTAACCAGCAAAGAAATTACTCTTTCCGCTTCCATTCCGACCGACGACGACGTTATGACCGGGGCTAGAATAACATTTACGCGTGAGTTTTGTACTCCGGGCGACGCGTCCAGCGAACTGCACCTGAATGGTTCAATGGCCACCTGAAGACGTGCCGGATGTGAGTCACAGAACTTGTTCAGCTTGCTTAATACTTTACCTGGTCCCTATAAGACTTGAAGCCATGAATGGTCAATGTCTTTATGTACATGTCTTCGAGCGAGTTGTAGCGAAACAGGCGGTTGAGACTGCAACCTCTCCGTACCGTGTGCCTGGGAAACCACGCTGTCTTCCGCCTCATCACCTCGTCAACAACCACCCCAGCATTGCAGTCGGAACGGATGCCCCAACGGACTTTGGATTCATAAACAGTTTTTTTTTGGGGGGGGGGAGCGATTCCTGGTCGATTCACTCCTCGTTATTCAGTTCCATGTCCCGCGGATGCGTGGCCCTGTTTCCCGATAACCAGGCGCCTCACCTCTTCACGAACGCGTATTTCTCAAACAGAGGGGGTTGGACAAAAGTTGATAACCATAAGAACCCTTCATACGTATTTACATGTAACCAATAAAAGTAAAGCGCGCCTACGGCAACAAGAACCGATCCATGAAATGGTTCCCCCGTCTCTTGTCTTCCTTCCCCTTCCCCTTCGAATCTGCCGTAGGCGGACCACTGAGAGGTTTACCTTTACTCCTCTCCTCTTCCAAAAGTCCATCCACCAACGGCCCTTCTCTCACGTCTAAGCCGAGAGGACGTCCTTCCTCATTCAAGGGCCAGAAACAATGCCGAATTTCGCCGTTTGGATCGTACTTGCGTTTGACTTCAATCAGCCGTTGCCAGTTCTGGTCGCCGTACATCCCGATCGTGCGTGAAACGAGTTCCTTCCGCTCGAAGAACTTTTTCGGAGGTAACGTGAAGAATGTAAGTCGGTCGATCAAGAAAAAGCCTCATCAGTAAGACGTACCGCTGGGAGAGGCCCACCAGCCGAGACCTTGTTTACGGAATCTTGCATCCACTAGAAGACACGTAATAGGGTCATCAGCAACTTCTTCGTCTTAACTCCCCTCATACCCAGAAAAGGTTTGAAGTCCGAAATTACAAAGAACCGTACCTCTTCCGCAGAATTAACGCACCGCGCATCGACATCTTGCAACTTCCACTGGTGGAATGCCACGACGTTGAAGTTACCTGCTCGGACCGCCGGTGAAATGCATGAATCTTTGAAGTCCGTCTGAGCTCCGGCTCCCAGTTCGAACAACCAAGCTAAGGGACACGGTAAAGGACGCCGTCAGTCACCCGCTATCACAAGCTAAGGAGGGTGAAAAAGACCGACCGCATCCATCCGGTGTATCGGCAAACTTGTCCACACTTTGATGGATCAATTCGTCCGTCAGAGACGTGACGACGTCAGATCGCAAGAACCACTTCCGGTTTGCTACCCGAAACAATCACAAGTTACGCAAGAGGTGAAAGAACCGCATCAGCTCCAAGGCACGATGACACAGGAGAAAGAACCAACCACTAACTTCCGGCTTTCAAAACTTTGGCCACCGAATCTTGCTGGTTCTTAAACGTTTTCTCCGCGACTTCGTTCAACAGGCACGATCCACCGCTCCAGCTCAGAATCGCGTTTACGATTGGCGCTCCACCTTCCCTCGGACCCAACCAACAGATTTGGATCACGACGAGAGCACCGCCATACTGATCATCCCGTTCTTTTCGGGGTCCGGCGGTTAGAATGACGTTTGCGTAGAGCTCGCGAGGTGCCGATTTGATACAGTCGCGGAAGTGCTTCATCAACGAAGGTGCGGTTGCTCGATTGAATTCACTATTAAGTTTTGTGATGAGGTAAGTTAGGGAATAAATGGGTGGAGATATGAAGGAATGAGGGCGTACTAGATGATATTACCGGCGTAGACCACGGGAATGGGGTAAGCTTTTGCCTTGTACCTGATGGCGACTCCAAACGCACTCCCAGCACCACGTACGGCCCACCAAAGATCTATGTCGAGATCATTTCAGTCTCAGGGAAGTCCTGGTTGGAATGAATCCTACCTGGATGTTCACGCTCGTTGACAGTAATTATCCTCCCATCAGCGAGGACCATCTCGACTTCTACCAATGCATCCACGCTCAATCCCCGAAGACGAGTTTGGAAGCCGAATCCACCAAGCAACATGACACCCGAACCTTGAAGTGCGATCTAAGAATCTTGCATACACCATCAGGCAGTGCGATCTACACTCACCAATAGGATGCGCCGCGAATGGAACATAATATGGAACATTGATCGGTGCCCCGACAGCCGTCGTGCCATAGAAAGGATGGTCCGTCATATACGCATCAACGTGCTTCTGCGAGGCTCCAGCTCCAAATGTCACATAAACAAACGGATGTGGGGGTTCGATAGGGTGTATGGCGTAGGATGCAGAACCACCCGAAGCTGCTCCGGAATGGTCGGCAAGCGAAGTCGAAGCTGACGATGAACTCGCGTCAGCCCCATATCCGAACGGCCCTGAAGGGCGGTTGGGGGGAGTCGAAGTCGAACTGGTGTCGGCACCGTATCCAAATGGTCCCGAGGGGCGGCTGGAAGACGATGGATAGCTGAACGGGCCTCGTGGAGGGGGCACAATGGCAGCTGGAGGTGCTGGACCTGGCCTTCCAATCGGTGCGAGAGGGGAAGGCGAAGCAGGGGCCGGAGAGTGAGCCGAAGAAAGAGGGAGGGGAGGGGTAGGATCGTCGTCCGCTGCGTTGGTCGAGAGCGGCGATCTCGATGACCGATCCCTACCGTCCGAGATCGGAGACCTGATCGAATCGCTTCGACTCGGAGGGCCCAGAGGCAGGGATGGGGGTGGAGCGGGACTCGGTACCGTAAGGAACATTGCTTCGTCTGATGGCCCAACATCCGGACCCGAGAGACGCGGGCGGGTCCGTCGAGTACCGCTCTGGGCTGCGTCCGCTCCAGAGCCTGAACTACCAGTCGCGCTGGCGCTGGAAGACACCGATCGGTTCCCTGTACCTCGAACCATCTCAGAGCTTGAGCTCTCTCCAAGACTGGAAGACGTGGTAGAGGGCCTGCCAGTAGGCGGAGTCGTGGTCGCGTCCGGATTCGGGCCTGGGGTGGCACGCCCACTCGATCCGTTCTCACCTTCGTCGTCGCTCTCGCGCTTGCGTTTAAGCAGATCTGGCGGCAAGTAAATATCATCGTTGCTGCTTGATGGGTAAGCACCGAACTGCAAAGCGTTCGAGAGCTGGGTCAAAGGTGGCCCTTCGACGGATGGAGGACGCTCGCCGGGGCTCGTGTCCATCGTGGACGTAGACCCAGATGGACTGTCTTCAACCGAGATCGAGATATCGTTAATATCTTGCAGGTCGATGATCACGTCGCCTTCAACAGCGAGGCCGTGTGTTCCATAACCACCGGCCTTGACAGAGGGACTCAGCCCGTGACGGGTGCAAAAGAGGATAATCCTAAGCACGATGGCACGATCAGTCAGTGACGAGAGATTTTCTCAAGGTTGGGAGAGCTGTCGGGCCTCACTCGCTAACTTCCTTTGCGCTGCGAGGGAACACGAGCATGCAAGCTGGGCTTTGCAAACCTCCATTGAACAGCTTTAGGTTGTGGTCGAACCTGTATATTTTCGGTGAGAAAAGCCACCCGGCGATCACGAGTGCGAGTGGCTTGACATACTCCGGCTCATTTCTAGTCAGAACCGAGCCCCGAATAGCAGATTTGAGTTCGAAGACTGGTAGGGATCTCGTATCTTTGATGTACGGAAGCACTTGCTCCCTCGTCATGGCATAGTAAGTTTCAGCCATTTTTGCCTGCACATCAAAAAGGTCGACATGATATGAGTCAAGGAGGGATGTTGAGCATGCAGGGCGAGGACCAGGTCGCGTACCTTGAAACAGAGGAAGCAAACTCAAAGGGTTAATCTTTGTAAGGTAGCAAAGTGGCAAGTGGGGTGTAGCAGGAGACAACTTAAGAGTATCAGGAGGGGAAAAAGTGAAGAAGAATAATCTAAGGGATAACCGACGGCAGGAGATATAAAAGCACTGGACCGGGGATCTCTTTGGGGTTCGGAGGAGCGTGGAGTGGATTTGCTCCCGTGCGAATTCCAGACCCTTCGCTCGTCACCACTGAATCCTGATAGTGCCCCTGAGACCAGGAGCTCGGCATCGCCCGGAAAGGGCAGGTCGTGAAATAAAAATTACCAAATATCCCAGACTTTGCACTTTGCAACCGGCGATGTGAGAGAAGCTCGGCCCCGGGACGGTTCATGAAATTCAAGCGGCGCTTCGGATTCTTACCCCAGGATTTAAACTCCGCCAGTGCCCTCTGCCTTCTAGCCTGCAACGCGACACCTCAGCTGAACCTGCATGGGCTCCGTGATGGCGTTGTGCGTTGTGCAGACGTGAAATGAGGGAGGTGCGAATAAATCCCAAAATTAGCAAACCACCCCCGAAAGCTCTAAGCTCTTGTCTCAGAGGGTGGAGGTGGTGGAGCCCCCTGGCATTAGCCTGCCACGGGACCCCTTTTCACCTGGGCAAATCCAGCAGCGACAAGTCTACCTCCTCGCTAGACATTGATGGGGGTTTGTTTCACTGCCACTTTCGGACTTGTGACTGAATTTCAGTGCAATCGTCATCGACTCTCACGGGGCTGCGGGTGCGACGGTGAGGTTGCATTGCAGCAACTGCCCGTCCTCATCAATTGTCCGCCACAGCTCAACCAACGCCAACGAGGTGTTGACCGCCCCCAACACGGACTTGATTGCCGAGTCCAGTCTTGGAATCACCCTTCTTGGCGTTCGCCCGGTGTATTCGGTCTTATCCCTATCGGGTCCTCAGGGCTGCACAGCATGTCGTCCAACCCAACCGACGAGCTCATACTCGTCAATCCCGACGCAGTCACCACCTCCACGACTAGCATCTTCAACCCCTGTTATCTCTTCCATTGCCAAATCCGCTCTAATGCTTTCACCACTCTACCGTCCTCCATCTTCCCTCTCCATCGTCGGATCAGACACGTACTATTGTCCGACGACGACTTGACCGTTACTAGAATAACCGCGGGGACCTCTCGCGAAGTCGTCGGTTCGCCGGGTGATAGCCGAGTTCCAGCATGGGAGGCCGTGTATCCCAAGGGTTCGATCAACCCTGGTAATACTAGTGCGCCTAGGGGTGGATTTGGATTTTACGTAGGGGGGCCGAACTTTGATGGTGCTGATGGTGCTCCAATGTTGTGTTTCGAATACGCAACAGAAGTGCTGTTCTCCTACGCGGTCTATTTCGATCCTGGCTTTGAATTCAAGTGAGCTCCTTCTCTTCGGCATGATGTGCTGCGTCCCCGTCCAGAAGATTCTGATCACACGCCTTCCACATCAAAGTCGAGGAGGGAAGCTTCCAGGTTTGCAAAGGCGGAGAGGTTCTTGATTTGACCGGATGGGACTAATTGCCTACCTCCCCGCTTGTTAGGCCTTTACGGTGGCGCCACGCCGGAGGTGGCATATGGTTGCACGGGGGGACGTAAGACCGATAGAGAAAAGTGCTTTTCACTTCGCCTAATGTGGCGGCGAAACGGGGGTTAGTCCAGACATGCGTAAAGTTTCGCGATGCAACGCTCAGGCCCAAATCTTATTAATCACCCTTAACCCCAACCCCAAATCCAGATGGCGAAATTTACGCCTATCTCCCACTGAACGATACCAACAAAGCCGTTTTGAGTCAAGTCCCTCCCAAGAGCAAGTTGAACCCGGACTACGGGTTTTCGGTTGGACAAGGCTCGTTCAAGTTCACCCCAGGAGAATGGAGCGTCATTGCCCAGCGAGTGAGACTGAACGACTATGGTGAAGCGAATGGTACGTGTTGAAAGGCGAGCTTTCCCATTCGCTCCGGGAGAGAAAGGACTGAAAGGCATTTTCGCCTCTGCGTGTTGGTAGGAGAGATCGACTTGTGGGTGAACGGAACCAAAGCGATCTCTGTATGCGGAATCATCATCCGCGAGGATCCTGATTGTGTAGTGAGAGGAGCACATTTCCAAACATTCTTCGGAGGTGTGTGCTCTCTTCTCTCCTTCCTTGTCAACCAGTTCAATAATTAGGGTCCCTATCCATCATGTAATCAGGAAATACGAACGACTGGTGCTCGCCGAAAGACCAGTGCGCTTACTTTACCGCAGTATCAGGCGCAGTCATAGCGTGACAAACGTGTCGAGTCCGATAATCCTGTATCCGATGTTCAATCATAACAATCGTGCTGAAATTGAATGGTAATCTTGGAGTCGTATCCTTGATGGCGTTCGCGACGATTCCATCGGATAGAACGCCGAGGGCATTCGTCTAAAAGCAATGACCCATCACACCTATATATGGCAATCGATTAACGCCCAAAGATCCCATTATAATTATCGAGTAAGTTTCTGTTTAGGTAAGGGCTTAGGACAGGTAAAAAGTTAATAAATCCTAAGAGGGTACCAGGTCCCTTGAAAAATCCATTAAGCCCATCCAATGCGATACAGTAGATACCTCACTTCATCTGCCCTCCCCGTCCCAACCACACGGTCGATTTCTGACACATCCAAAATAGCAATTCGGTTCATTGCACCTTCTTCCCCATTTGCGGCACGATGCTGCCGAACGTCGGCCACCATGGGGAAGGTTTCGCGGACGCTGGCGGTCTCGACCTCATGCGTCGGCCTCAGGGGCATGATGAGATAGAAGAACGACTGCGCATCCCTCTTCAAGAGAAGCTCGACAGAAGATCTGATCCATACAGCGTGTTCGGGCTCGTATATGATGTCCGCGCCGAGGATAATATCGAACGGCATGTCGAAGGGTGCTTCGGGTTTCGCGTCGCATATTGTGCTGCTGGACGCGATGCGATGTAAATGGCGCCAGTCGAGTGGGAGGACCGTCGGAGGTTCGTGAGACGCGGAGGAAAGAGCGCCCTCGAAGTTGCCCGAGACGTTGGCTCGGAGGTTGTCGAGGACCGCTGTGTGGTAGTCTGTCGCGACGACGCGCGCTTCGTCAGAGGTAAAGAGCTTGGCCATGACCATGCTGAGAACGCCCGTGCCAGCTCCCAACTCCAGTATGCTTAGTTTTTCTCCATCGCTGCGCTGCTGCAACCCAAACGCGGCGGGTGAGTCGACCATACGCTGAGCGAGGATGCAGCTCGACCCCCAGGTTTGCAACCCGACGCTTGTATGGTCCTGCGAGAGAATAGACGCGTCTCTAATGTGAACGATGATGGGGTCTCGGTCTTGGGCGTCCCCGGCGTCTGCCAATTGTGGGGAACGGGGGAACTCGAACGTGCGCATCAGCGGTCCACTTGAGGTTCCCGAACATACAGCGAGTAATGAAGCTGCATCCTCCGTGACTCGAACGCGTTGATTCTGCTCTTCGCCAGTCATTCCTTCTTCTATCCACTCCTCTCCACGGGTAATCAACCCAGTGAGCCACTTCATGGCCACCGAGCGCTCGAAGCGGTCGGTTCGGAGAGAGTCGATGCTCGACGTGGTTGATGACGTGGACTTGCAGTCATCGTCCGAGGCTTCGGATGCGTAACCGGAGTCGTGAGCGACTTTGGTCCGAACTCCTCTGACTTCGGGCTGGTAGATCTGGCGGAGGTGGCCGAGGAAGGTGGTGACCTGAACGGCGTCGAAGGCGGACAGCCGCTTGAGAGGCGGCAGACAGGAAGATGGGGCTGGAATCTTCCTGGACATTGTTGAACTAATGATTCTAGGGCTTCGTTGTGTTGCGATAGCAAGGAGTGAAAGCAGGATGGGTTCCGCTGTGATTGGGTGTAGTCTAAATGTCTATTTTGCACTGGAAGGCTGGCTTGCTGAATCTAACGATGGTGCTTATTTATTGCGTGGTGTATAGAATGCTGCTGATGGACGGTGGATATCTTGTTGGGTCAAGATACCCGGCCTATGCATCCATGACTGGCATGGTTGAGTGTAGTACAGGGTCAGTCAGGGAAGGATGGCTGGGAGAAGGTCAGAGGAAAGAAAAAATTCTACAAACGTCGCACGCTTATATTTTCTCATTACATAATTGTTACCGTAATCCTGGGAACACGGATCGAAACCGGAGTTTGTCAGCCGTTTCAGCACCGCCACAGAAGGGAAAACAGTAGTTTGAGATCAACGCTACTAACACAATATCGGCACCGATGGAGACGCTTGTGACAGACATCTCAAGTGGCTTAGCGGGGGATACCGACGCGTCCACTATCGCAGACTCGGCAGTGGAAGCGGTCATAGGCGCTGTCCGCTCCGATATGAACTTTAGCCGGTGCGTCTAATTTCTGGGCTTGGCTCTAAAACATCGCTGACGTGTACACCTTGGCTTAGCCCGACCGCTGAACCCCTCGCCTTAGTCGACGTGGACCGAGAGATGGATGTCCTTGCGGTTACCCAGGAAATCTTCTTGAACAATATGGCTAGGCGGATGGCAATACTCAGGCGACGACACAACGCCATGCTCCCCATAAACAAACTTCCTGCAGAGCTACTCGCTCATATCATATCAATAATAGTGCACTCTCAAACGTGGAGTGTCGCCGCGCTGTCTTGTTTGGCGTCAATCTGCTCAAGATGGTGGCGCATCATCATTACGACACCTTCGCTCTGGACGACCGCGAGGATGTTCAAGAGGCCGGATTTGGCCCTGAAAAAGTCGAAACAACTACCGGTAACAGTCCGCGTACAAGACTGGAATCACTCGGATGGGGAGATGAAGCAGTTTATGGACGTCGTTGGACCGCACAGCCATCGCTGGGAATACGTTTTCATCCAAACCCCCTTCACCGACTATGTATTTTCCCACCTCGCTCGAACACTTCCTTGCTTGGAAGGCCTGAGTCTTGGATTTCACGGACATATGGAGTCGTCAAAGCACCTAACCCTCGGTGCCACTCCGAAACTGCGACACCTGCGTCTGCTCAAAATCACGTTGAGCTGGAAAGCGCTGGCACACATCTCACTCAAAACGCTTTCTATCAAGGATCTAAACCAAGCCCATTCTCCCAAACTACCAGAATTGTACAAGATTCTAGCTTCAAGCC
>WSUI01001178.1:0-11004 GCA_019633595.1 Tulasnella sp. UAMH 9824 | reverse complement strand
ACGATCGTATCGCACTGCTGGAATCGGAGGAAACAGCTTTCAGTCGCAGTCCTGCTTCTCCCCGTCTCCGTTCTCATCACTCTGGAACTAGCACCACTTTACCCCCATCACCTTCACACGACGCCCCAGTTGAACTTGCTCGACTGCTTTCCGAAGCTGAATCCAAGTACGAGGCACGTCTGTCTGACTTGCGTAGTAAGATTCGAAGCCTGGAGAAGGAACGAAATGAGTCGGAGGAAGAGTGGGCGAAGAATCTAGCTGAAAGGGGGAAAGAGATTGAGCGGCTGAAAAGGCTCATGGCAGAAAAGGAGACCGAGTTCTTGAGAAAGGCGAAAGGATGGGAGGAGAGCGAGAGCAGGATTGGTGCGCTGGAGCGGAGCCTCAACGAGCTGAAAGTCGAGCGAGAAGAATTGATGAAGGAGAAGCAGGTCTTGGAGACCGAAGTCAGTGTTCTCCGTGACGCCGAGGTAAGTCGCAATCGTGACGTACGGAGAGTCAACACCAACGGTGCTGTTTAAAAGGCTGCGCTCAAAGAAGACAAGCTAGAAGCCACTACACGGTCAGCAGTTATGGAGAAGCAGCTTGAGGACCTCAAGTCCCGGGAAGCTCAACTCAAATCAAGCGTTAAGGTTTGCTACTATATCATGGCACGCATAGGATATACACTGAATGTCCATCGTCCAGACGCTTCGAGAAGAACTTCGTAAGGTTCAGTCATCGGCTGCGCTTCTTGAGAGACAACGAAATCCCGGGGTTGGTTATTGGGCCGCGAACGGTTCGGCATCCGGATCTTCTTCTCGCATCGTCGGTACACCGTCGTCGGAGCGAGGGTCAATCCTACATGGGTCGGCACCCTCTTCACCTACGCCTCCAGCTGAAGTAGCGCCTCCTGGAGGTAGAGGCAGCACGGGTTCCGACCAGTCGGGCACTGAAGAGGCAGTGAACCTGGAATATTTACGAAATGTTATCCTTCAGTTTTTGGAGAATGAGAAGATGCGGGTATGTTCCCTCCCTGATTGTCCTCAGTGTTTTGGCTAACGGCCAAACCACAGCCTGATCTCGTTCGTGTACTGTCAATTATACTCCGATTCACCCCTCAAGAAACACGTCGACTTCTCGCCAAAGTCGGTTGAGCATTCAGTATGGTCTTCATCCTATTTATATAATTGTTGCCACCGTGAATACATTCATGATTGGGATTATCCTTTACCAAGAATGCTCCCAAGAGCTCATGGGCCCATACTATGTCTTGCAGAGAGGCACCTGGATGACCGAACCCGCAATTATGGCCCCGGCCATTCAGAAATTAATTTGCTTCTCTTCATCCCATCGTCACCCAGCAACGGCTTTCACTTGATGACCCATTTAGGAGTCCCCTAAGGAGATTTTTAGCGCCCAGACGCCCGATGTCGTGGCAAATGTCGCTGCTTGTAGGATTTCGGGCATCATGATAACACGTGAGCGTTGTAGGCATCGAGTCACCTTTTAACAACAACACTGCACAACAACCATAGTCGCAATGACTCTCCTGCCAATCGTCGAGCGTTGCGACAATTTCTCGCTTGAAAACACGAAAGATCGACTTGTTGCATTCCATCTAAGCGAAGATTCAACCGTCCCCATCGGATTTCTGTACCCATCCGTCGTACAACTACTTCTTGACTACAATTCTGCTGTCAACCATTGGAAGCCGAATGTTCACCAAGACGCCGCAGTTAACGAGCCTCCGTTTGTGATAACATCTTCGAAAGTTTCCTTCTCTTCTTCTATCACCACATTTGAAGACAGGACCGCATTATGCAAGCATTTGTGCGAGCAATGGCGAGATGCCAGTCTGTTCCCGGACGTCATAGGGGGGAGGCTTTGGCGTGATGAGCTATACCCAATTTACCCCATTGCCATGAAAGACATCACCATTGAAGGAGCAGCTTTTGTGATGGAGCGGGTGTGCTGCGCCCTGTTTGGTCTTGTAACGTATGGCGTTCACATGACCTTGTATACCGAGGATGGGAGGATCTGGGTACCGAGAAGGGCAAAAACAAAACAAACGTGACTATCTTCTATTGTTCGATCAATCAGCCCTTTAATCTCAACACTTAACTCGCTTTATTGTTTAGGTGGCCAGGTTTGCTCGATAACTCTGTGGCTGGCGGTATCCCATTTGGTCTCAAGCCCATGGAGTCACTCATAAAAGAATGCATGGAGGAAGCAAGTTTACCTGAAGAAATCGCTAAAAATGCGACGACCGTTGGATGCGCATCGTACTTTTATCAGTAAGCGCGCTGCTTTACAGGTACCTCATCCTTCGTCAACTCACCTAGGTTATCCACCAGAACCAGAAAAGGGTGGCTACAGCCAGAAGTCGAGTACGTTTACGATTTGTGCGTCCCTCCTCCCGAAGCTGGCTCGCAATTCATTCCAAAACCTCTCGATGGAGAAGTGGAGTCATTCGAAGTACGGATCTTACTCGCACTCAAGTCTTTGGGTTCGCTCCTGACCGTTTACTGTAGCTCATGACCGTTGAGGAAGTCATCGAACACATGCGATCGGAAGAGTTTAAGCCGAACTGTGCTATTGGTAAGTCATTCAACTCCCTTCTATGATCATTCGTTCGGATCTTCAATGGACCATAGTTTACCATGCTGTTCCAGTCTTGCTCGACTTCCTCATCCGACACGGTCACATTACTCCGGAAAACGAGCCCAACTATATCGAGATCCTGACTCGAATACACGCGCGGTTTGAATTCGAGCGATACCCAAATGGTATCAACATCTCATCCGAGTAGATACGTAGGCAAAGAAATCATAAGCACTGTTCTTCAACGCTCGCACCAATTATTTGCACGTCGTACGTTGTATTCTGAGTGAACTGATCGTCTTCTGAAAAGAGCAAACTCCAGAATCAGATTATAACTAGCTGGATTACCTTGTGAATCAACGCTCACTGTCATATAGGCCGACTGACTCCTTCATTCTTCTGGCGGCCATGCGATGTCCTGGTTCTCCGCCATCTCACGGAGCTGTAAATCCGTTACTTTCAGTACAGTGCATGCTAATTTTCATGAAATCCTTACCGAAAGCATCAAATCAGCCATTGTCCTTCGCTTAGAAGGTTCAAATTCCCAGCAATCTCCGAGGATTTTCCACACGGGGTGCTCCGATGGAACTGTGCTGTATTCCGCTGGCTCAGGCGACCTACCGTCTAATATTAATTGTCTCAAAGCCCCTGCTTCGTACTGGAAATACGGGGATTTTCCGGTGAGAACCTTTCAGCCTGAGACTGAGAATTTGATTTCAGGCCATTAAAATCAACATGAGACGCTCACAAAAAGAGCTAATCCTCCAAAGGACCAGACATCTGACTGTGTCGTCTTTGATCGAGATTCTGCCAGCCGCTCTGGCGATGCATATCGCGTGGTTCGCGCCGCAATCATGCCTGTTGTTGTATCGTCGGCGGCTTCTTCGATCCAACGGGCTGTCCCAAAATCGCTAATCGCTGGTCGCCCTTGGTACATCAAGACATTCTTGGGTTTAATATCGCCGTGCATAATCGGCTTTTCGTGGATGAAGCGTAAACCAAGGCCGACCTGGGCGGCCTAAATGAATACAATGGGAAGCATTAACCTTTATCTCTCTGTTGAAGGAGAACAAAATCAAGACTTGCGATCTTCAGTCTATCTCCAAATTCTAATTCCAATATTCCTTCCATATACGCCTCTAGATCACCCTCTGGGCACCAGGGAGAGATGAGGCACGGGTGTGCTCCGTAGACTTTGAATCCGAGTAGGGGTAGGATGTAGATGTGTTTGAGAGCTTGCCATGCCCTCGCTTCTCGCAGCATACGCTGGGATCAAAAATCAGGGGTGCAAACCTTGAGCTTTGACGACATTACATACCTTAACCGCTCGTTCTGTGTCCTGGACAGAGGAGTTTATCACCTGGACCTTTATTTCTTTCACTGCTACATCCGATATCCGACCATCCGACTCCTTCAGCCTAACAAGCCTGACCTGGGCAAACTGGGTCTCCGAAATAATGGGCAATTCATCATTCATTTTGATGCCTAACTCAAGGTCAGAGATCTCTGCGACCAGCATGTTACGCAGATGGGCCTTGGCTCCAATGTCAAGGGTAGTCTGTGGACACTCTGAGTCTCAGTAGAAATAAAAGTTACATAGGCACGACTTGCCTCGGGTTCCTCTTCACTGCCTCCCTCCGCCTGTGGCGCCCTTGGGTCCCACTTCATCCTTTTGTCCAACTAGGGTTGAATGGCGTCAGCGTGTTGGGTCGCGTAGCGAAGAAACAATGGCAATCACCTCCTCAACTACTTGAACCATCGTCGGGCGCAGGTCGGCGGTCCGGAACATAGAGTACAGAAGGTTCCATAGCGGGTCCTCAACAGGAAGGGAGTCCGGGTAATCAAATGGATTCGGAGTTCTCCAAATCATTCTGTTATCCTGGTCGAATGTAAAGGTGACCTGAATTGAGACTGGCCAATCCCTAGTAATGGCCTAGCCAGCGTGTGCCTGAATAATATTTCTTTGCAAACTAATGAACATACTCACATGCAGGATACTGAGTCCAAACGTGCAGACGTCTTCCGACTGCGAGCCGTCCCAACCGTCATCTTTGAGCAGCTCGGGGGTAATATAGATGCGACGTTTGCCCAGTGAGTTGGGGTATTTATCCTCTCTAAGGGGCCCAGTGATACCATGGATTACTCGATAAGCTTGGCGAGCCAACCGGAGGTGGTATGCGTCGCCGATCGCCGCAACAAGTCGACCGCCCGGTACGGGACGTAATAAAATATTGTTTAAGTGAACTTGGCCGTGGCATGGAATAGCGTCTAGTCGAGCTTCATGTAGGTGCCGGAGGCCGTCTGCTGCTTCACGGAGCTTAAGAATTAAATAAATAAAAATGAATGCGGGCATCATTTAGAATGGGACTAGAATAGAGCCTATCTGACCCATCTGAGTCTTTCATTCAGTTCGGTTTCATGATGATGTTCCAACCACTGCTCCATCGATATGTAACGTGGTTGGACAAGGTATGGTCCCTCGCCATCCACTCGGAAACCCAAGATGGGAACGATGTGAGGGTGCCGTAGCTTCTCTGATGCATTTAGAAAAGCCTTAAGTATTTCTTGAATTACCTAAAATTACTCTCGTCAGCTCGTAAGTCATTTGCTTCTGGTTTAGCCGACCTGTTGCTGCTTCCCCTGTGGAACGTTTGCTTCCACCGCTTCCCCAGACAGATCTACTGAGTGGTTTCGGTGGGTATTTTTATATGAAGCGATCGTCTTGGCGGCGACACGAAGGCTCCCGCGGAGTTTCCCGTAACGTATGTTTGGGGGAGCTAACTCTGCGCGGAATATCAAATCTCCGTCAGATGTTATTTCTCCGATCGCCGGAGGCTGGTCGGAGCAGCTTGTAAACACTTTGCAAGGAGGACCTTTAGCGAACTAGCTTACATGATTCATCGCAGAGTCGTTCTGGGAAATGGGGAACGATTGGGGAAACATGTGACGGCAGGAGGTGGTTGGACTTAAATTTGCGAGTGACTGGACCAAGCAACGAGTTTGCCTCGTGTACGAAGCCCTCAGAGACCAAAATATCAGATATCGATTGGTTCCTCGGTAGTGGCAAGTTTTTCTTTTGTCTTTTGTCTTTTGTCTCTTGTCTTTTGTCTTTTGTCTTTTGCCTCCTGTGACAAAAATCAATGTCGCAGATTAGGAAACTTAGGGGAGTGGCTTTCCAGGTCTTGCCGATGGGGCCAGAAGCTGCTGCCTACTAGCTCAGCGATGGACCGCTTCTTTTCCAAGCTCACCCTGTTAAATTATTACGGGCATATGGAGTAAAAAAAAAGATCAACCCGAATTCGGATGGAAGTCAAAGCATGTGGACTACTAGCGAAACGCGACACCTACCTTAAAGTGGCGTCAACACACGGCAACGAAAATAAAGTGACATTCCAGCGACAGTTTCTCAGCACAAAGCCTTTCATGGTCGATCGCATCTTAAGCAGAAACACGATCTGGCACATGTCTTCGGAGTCTCCGCCGAGCCGAGATAGAATCGCGTCGGAACTCGTCAGGGACCCTTGGCAGTCCAAATTCCAACCCCACGCCCCCTACTCTGCCTCCATTATCGCTTGGTGGACAAAGTAAGCTCAAGTCTTATGATTTTATAGTTTGTTTAAGTCAAAAAAATATGAGTACTGAATTGGGGAAACGGTCCCTCTCTGGTGGTTTTACACAGTCCCTGAAAGCTTAAGTTACCCCACTCAGCTGGACTCGAGACAGCGCCCCGACAACACGCTACACACGCCCTTAAGACAAACCTCTTTGGTCCAGACTCTCCAAAGCTATAAATTGGAAGACGTGTGCGCCTCTTGGAAGGTTCCGCACACTTCTCCACTCCCTCATGGATCACCCAGCTAGTCTCGGTGAACTCGAGACTGATATTCCCATTCCTCATCGCTCGGAAACGGCCCACGTTGATGTAGCCATTGGAACGACAGGGAGTCCAGCTCAAATTGTGATCAAAGAAATTCCACTGTATAGACCAAGATTCCTTCCATCTTTGCTCGATAGCGGGGAGGACAGTGATAATGATGACGAGCTTGTTATTGATGAGCAAGCTAAGGTTGCTATAATCTGGACGTTCCAAAAAACTATAACTTAACGATTTGCCTTTCAGGATCTAAGGCCAATTTTGGCGGACCTCTTGCAAGCTACTGAAGACTTACGCCACATCAACGTTGTACCCATTCTGGGCTTCCGACTCAATACCTTCAAGCCTTATGTGGTTCAGCCCCGATACTGCTCCTTCGAGCAATGGCTAGTTTCGCATCCAGAGCTTGGTATTGAAGAGAGGATCCGTCTCGTGAGCCGATCGATTTGGAAGCCTTCTCTCCCAGCCAGCTTACATCAAATCCTTAAAGCTTCGTGATGCTGCGGAAGGATTGCACTTCGTACACAGCGCAAATCTCCCCGCAATGCCTTATCATGGACGTGTTCATCTCCATAACATTTTACTGCGCCGTCGAGATAGTCCAGGACAACCGATGGTAGCAGCGATTAGTGATACGTACCTGCAAATGACGGTCGAAGCTGCGGACGGAATCCTTACGAAGAAATACGGGCCAAGCCTCTCTGGTACACGGTCTTCAGCTTTCAGTCATAGGGGCTACATCGCTCCCGAATTCTTTGCAGGCGAGGCAGCTTACGGCTCTCAATCCGGGGACGTCTGGGCCTTTGGATTCACGCTATTACATGTATGTGGACGTTTACCTTCCAGCTTTACGATGGTGATTTAACGTGTGGCGCACTAGGCTATCACCCGTGATTGGCCACCCTATTTGCCTATTCGTCTAGACTCTGCAGGACAACTTGTGCGAAGGACTCCTGATCCCTTCGTCTATCCTGCAACGCTTCCGTCGAATGATCCCTTGTGGCATTTAATATTTGGGGCCGCAAGAGCAGCTGACCGTCGGTACAGCATGTCCGAGATAATCGTCACGGTGAGTTGCGACGCACGATGAACTTGCCTTTCACGCGGATGTTTAATGGCGAACAGCTGGATACCCGCCTAGTTTGGGATCCTAAGCTCATGGAAGCAGGTACATCAAGTGATAAGGTTCTTGAGGTATGATATCCTGTGTCACCCTCGACCCACTTTCGATCTGAAATTGCAACGTATCAGACCAGCCTGGATACTGACGGCGCTGCAGCAGCTTGCCGGGGCCCTCCATCCGAAGCTCCTGAGCTAAGGGGGTTCCTCAGATTCGACCGTAACATACCTTTGGCATCGGACAAGCTGCATGCAAAAGTGAAATTTGCATATTGGGAAACCTTCGGGTCCGCCCCCATGCCCGTCGCCGTGAAGGAAATCAAAGTTCGACTCGTTCAGGGTGCCTGGGAGGAAACTGACTGTGCAGTCCGGGTAACGAGACGCTTCGCTTGATATCTTCCGAGTAGTCTTAACTGAATTGCCCTGTACGAAAGCGCATGCTTCAAGAGGCAAGCGTCTGGCAAGCGTCGAAACACACTAATATCTTGCCTTTGTTGGGCTTCAGGACTCAAGGGCAGAACCCATGCCTTGTCTCCCCATGGTGTCCTGACGGCAATCTAGAGTCTTATCTCAAGCAAAGACCGGACATTGAGTTTTCAGCTAGATTGGGAATGGTAAGATTGCACATCAACGATTCACGGAGTTCAACTTCATCTCAGTCACCTAGGTCGTTCAAGTTGGCCTTGGACTCCGATTCATTCATTCACGGAGAATCATGCACGGAGACATTAAACCAAAGAATGTTGTCATCTATGAAGGCCGGCCGAGCATTTGCGACTTCGGGACAGCGCGTTTCGTGGACGCCCAGGAATGCGATTCCACATCTACGGAAATGGAAGCTATAACAGTCAGATACGCGCCTCCGGAACGGCTCAAAACAAACCCCAAGGTCGAGGATGTTCGGTCGGACGTTTGGTCGTTTGCCAGTCTTACGTTATATGTTAGTCTTTCCCCAAGTCACTAGCTTTTCTAACACTGTATAATCCAGGTACTGAGCCTCAAGACCCCGTATCATTCCTACGGCTCTAGCGAGACACGGCAGAGAATTTTGGATGGCATTGTCCCGCAACCTGAAGATCACCCGCTCATTCCCCCTCAAAGTGGTTTCTGGTCGATTCTCTCGGCATGTTGGCTACCAGAGCCAAGTTGCCGGCCAGCTATGTCTGAGGTTCTCGGGCTAGTGAGTCCTTACAGGTCTTTCCCTTGAATCGAGATTAATCCAAGGCATTTGATTTCACATCCATCAGTTAAAGGAACAATGCGATGAGCATGGCGTCGAATGGCCACGAGATGAATGATTGAACGAGACTATATTACACATAGCTACTGTGCAGTGGTGACGATTGTAGGTCGGATCCTATGGCCTACTTTGTAAATCGAAACGCTCCGACCCCCGGTTCCTCAGCCGGGCCTGCATCTTCATTCCGAGGCTCGCTTACTAGCAGATGCTTGCTTCCACGCCGCATTATAGACTTTGTTCTATACTAAGCGCAATATATGCCGGACATGCTCGGCTTTAAAACGCTTGGAACCTGTCTTCTGGCGCTTCTAGAGAGTTTCAAGCATGCCATGGAGTGCCCTCCACGAGTCACAGTCTCCAGACATTGAGCGGTTTCTCAGCTCAAACTACGTTTATATACTTTAACATTATCACCTTCTATGATCCACTCCCTTATAGTTACATCCGTCCCAAGCTTGAACGCCACAAATGTGGTGTTTACCATTACCCGCGGCATAAAGGCCGGTAAGGCCGGTAAATCCGTGTCAGTCCAACCCAGAACGAACCACCCCACCCTCACTCTTTTCGCGTCTCAGGCCCTTACAGACTCCATACCTACCCTTTCGCTACACTGATGTCTGCAGCGAAGAGGCCACTTGAAACATCAGAGGACAGTCCTTCAAAAAGGGCCCGAAGGTACGCCAATATTTTATATGGATCCCACTTTCACTAACGCTTACCTCCCCCGCGATAGTGACACTGTGAGTTTAATGCCTCTTGCCTCGAAAAGGTGAATATCCAAGTCCAGACGCTCATCGATGTCTCTATAACCCTTTACTCCATTCAGCCTACGAATGCAGCCATTGACCCGATAACGCAAGCAGTATGTCCATATAGTCCTGTGTCTCTTGCCTCTACTTTAATCGTTCTTCAACCGTCTAGGAACTCATCGCTCGGAAGAAGGCCGAAGTAGCTCTTAAACTAGCCCAATTCGCAGCGGCTTCGGGTCCCAAGCCACCGACCAGAACTTTGAATCCGCCACCAGCATCCGCGGCTCTTCCGGCTCGACCGACGGCTTCAAGCAATGCACCATCCACATCAGCATCAGCCACTGCATCAAAATTACCTCCTGGAGTTGATCCCGATTTAGCCAAAAAGATAGCCGAAGCCAAGAGGCGAGCAGATGCCAGTCGAGCGAACGTTGAGATCAGTGCCAACCCTTATTTGGTGAGGTGGTTGCTCCTCTTGTATTCTCCAAGTGGCTGACCATAGTTTTTTAGGCGGGCGTCCTAGCTTCGGCGGCTAAGAAATCTGGTTCAAGTACCCCACAACCCATTGCGCCGCAAAGCTCTGGTCTCAAAGTAGCAGCCCATCCCTTACTACTTGATACGGCTCCAACCGCAGCCGTTACTAGCAAGAAGGATCGTCATAAGCCTATGCAACCGAAATTCGCTTCCATTAAAGCCAATGTCCGCGCTGCTGCCCCTACCCCACCAGCGCCCGCTCCTTTAGTGAAAAAGGAAACCGCGCCCGGCGCCAATCCCTACACGTCGGCGCCAGCCCCTACGGTCGATACTGCCGCCGCCCCTAAAGAGCGCGAACGCCGCCAATTTCGGTTCAACCAGAAGGGAAAGTACATGGCTCTTGGTCAGCAAATGAGACAGGAAGCTCAATTGGACGAGCTAAAGAAGAGGATCGCTGAAACTGCGAAGAAAGCGGGCCTCGACAGCGAATTTGAGACGTTGGAGAAGACTATCCGGGTGTGTAGCCCGTGTCCCCTGAATTTGCTGCCCGATTACTGACTCAGTGACCTTCAACAACAGCGGGAAGCCCCTCCAGACGTTGAATGGTGGGACGCTGCTCTTCTGCCTAACAAGACCTACGACGACATCAAGCTCGACGAAGGTTCTGTGCCCGACTTCACTAAGACCAACGTCCACACAAACGATTCTCCAATCACACAATATGTTCAACACCCTATCCCCATCCCAGCACCTTGGGACAAGAATAAGGTGGAGTTCAAACCACTCAAGTTAACAAAGAAGGAGATGAAGAAGATGCGAAAGCAAAGACGCATGGCAGAACAACAAGACAAACAGGATAGACAGAAGATGGGCTTAATTCCTCCCGACCCACCTAAAGTCCGCCTCGCCAACCTCATGCGGGTGTTAACTTCCGATGCGGTGCAAGATCCAACCAAGGTTGAAGCTCG
>WSUI01001176.1:0-11013 GCA_019633595.1 Tulasnella sp. UAMH 9824 | reverse complement strand
GTCCATTTCTTTCAAAAGAACTAGTTATCCCTGTCTAAATAACCCTGTCGACAGAAGTGCTTGGTTGTCTGACTCCCCTTTCGAGCATGAAAATTTTCACTTTGCGGTTCGACGACGCTGACAACTTATCCCGTTCTCCCAGATGCACTCCGACGATTTCATCAACTATCTTGTACCTAGCTACTTGAGTTATAGACATGAATAATTACCGAACTTGTCCTCGAAGATCAGCGCTGTATTCCTCACGCCAGACCATTTGAGCTCCAGCGACCTAGATTTTGGCGCGGAGAGTGAATCCCTACAACCTCTTACTGCCGGCCATCTTCATCACGGATATCACGCGGTACCGAGTAGAAAATGGGTCTGTACATCGAAACGGGCAGTTTAGCATTGGTTCGATGCACTGCAAGCATATATCCCAAAGCTTTGGCTACTCTGTCGAAAAAGCATAGTCCACTTTTGCTACTTTACGCCTGTTAATCTCGCTCAATGGTTATATAAGACTCGGCATTTGGGTAATGGCAGAGTAGACGGATCGATGATTATCAGGTGGGAATGGAGGGCCCGATGTATACAGTCAAAGGGGGATTCAAAATGAAGTTCTCATTGTGAGTTCGAACTTTGCTTCGTGCTGTGGCTAGAGATCCACGCCTCGCGAGAAAACAGTGGCCGGTTGATCAGATGGCGGAAGATGCGGGTGCAATGCTACGATGCTACATCCTCCACGACGTGACCAGGACTTACTCTTTCCCTAATCATCCTCTTTCCCTCTTGACTCAATGCCGCGTGCAATGATCAATCTCATTCGTCAATTGGCCCCTCCCTGAAAAGGGTTCTTCTGGGTGGAGCGCAGGGAGCATGGAAATCGAACCCTGAGACCCACGGAATTACGCTGAATTACGTTGCTGGTACTTGCGCAGAACCCACAAGTAGTACCCACAGATTCCGCATCCTTGCGGTGTATCCGTTCCGTCGGGTCTCCTTGCCACCTTACTTCCCCTTGAAGCCATGTCCGCTCCCCTCCGTGTCTCTCTGCGTCGCATCCAGAAACCGTCCCCCCGTCACTCCTCCCCTCCCTCCCTCTTTTACGCGATCCCGGAGCGAGAATTCGACGCCGCACTCCGACAACAAACAGGAAACGGAGGTCCGAACACCACTTGAAAATGAGAGAAAAACACTCGCGAGTGAGAGTACGCCTGGTGTTAGCCAGACTACGGCCCCTCTCCCTCCAGTCACTGGGCAATCTCTTGATCGGATGGTACAGAAAGAGGAGAGGATACGGCCAATAGGATGTCGATAGCGCGACCACCACCGGTGACAAGGGTCCGTGGTCAAAGCAAGCCTCAGCCAGGGGGCCGGCCATTCCACAGTATGAAGCTAGCTAGCTACATTAACCCTGCGCAGAGGGACGAGGTTCGGTATCCCCGAAACCTGTTGACGGAAGTCCGAGACGAAGACCTATAAGTACGGACTCCCCCTCCGCTTGAAACTGACCACTATCCTCTTACATACCATCTTCACCATTTTCTTCAGAACAGTCAAAGATACGGCACTTCGGTATTGCTTTCGGGTTTTCCCAGCGACAATCAGGCCTGTTCCTTTGACAGCCAAATCCCCCGTCGACGTCACCGAGTCGATTAACGTCCACGCGCAACTCGTGGTCTACCTTCACTCTTTGGGAATCCCCAACACATCAGCCGCTTCACCACACCGTAGAGCTAGAAATCTTTCAATTCCAAAGTTTCACAAGTCACAGTGAGTGATACATCATCACCGGAAAATGATCCTGGGTGTAGCTCACGTTTCAAACGGCTCAGGCATTCTAATGCCAGACGCGTCGTTCTTCTCTAAGGTCACTGCTTATGGTTTTGAGGTGGCCAAATGGTGTCAGGCACGTATGTTTGGATCCTTCATTTCAGTACTCTAAATACCCTGCCCCTTGGCTCGCCAACAGCGTTATGGCATCCCCCTGAGGCTTCAGCGGCAGAAGGCACGAGCCAGACAAGGATCGAACGATTCTTCACCTGAAAACGAAATCTATCAAAACAGCCCTTGCATAATGCAACAATTTCACACCCAGACCTTTCCCTCATCGCCCGCAACCGATTTTGGGATCTCAGGCGACCACGTATCGGGGCTACCGTTGCCCGCTCAAGAATCACTCCCCGAGAATTTTCGCCCGGTCATCCATACCAAAAGTTCTACCATAGCAAGATCCTTCGAGCGAACGGACCCTGCACATCCTCCAGTATCAAACCGCCCAGAAGAGACCTTTTATTCCTTTCCACAAAAGCTGCCCGCTCAGTCCCAACTCCAACCTCCATTTCCTTCCCCACCACACGCGAGCGAGTTGCATAAACGCTATTTCTGGCCAGCAAACCCTAGCTTACTGGGATATATCAGCGAACCTGAAGGAAGCCAGCCTTCTGTAGGTGGATATAGCGACGTCTGGCGGTGCCGAGTCCAATTCTCCAGACAGTCGGAAGGACTCCCCGACGAGGTAAGCTGAAGCATCTAAATACGTTCATCTACATAATTAAATTTCATGCCAGGTCGCCGTAAAGGTGCTTCGGCCTGCATGGTTGCACGGTCTTAATCACAACGAAGCAAATGCACGCCTGCTGCACGTAAGTCTTGCTCTAGAGTCACACAACTGGCTTCAATAGAACCATTAGATTGATTCATGATCCAGAGGTTCCAACAAGAAGCTATTACCTGGCTTGGCGTACCAAACCACCCCAACATCGTTCCACTAATTGGATGGATATTGACTCCAAGTTTTTCGTTCGTATCCCCTTGGTACAAGCGGGGAAACCTAGCCTATCACTTGAAGAACTTGTCTGAAATTAAGCGGGTAGCCATTGTATGTTGGAGCGTTGTCCCCTTTGGTACCGCTTGGCTTAATCATTTTACTTGGTTGTCTCTCTCCAGCTCCTTGGCATCGCAAAAGGGCTCGATTGCCTCCACTCTTGCAACCCACCAATTGTTCATGGAGACCTTAAACCAGTCAGTGGTTGCTTCCTCATGGAGTCATATGAGACTTACCGAGAATACTTCTTAGGAAAATGTACTGCTGTCGGACTGGGATGAGCCTCTCCTGGCAGACTTCGGTCTATCAACAATCCTAGGCGAGGAAGGGATGTACTCTACCTCCCACGGCGTAGGTGGCAGTGTCCGATGGATGTCTCCCGAACAAATGATTGAAGGGTCAAGATCCCGTCAGAGCGACGTTTATAGCTTTGGGAGCTTGGGTTTTACGGTGCGTCGGCTAAAATAACGTTCTGCATGGCAGTGCGTACAGGAACGTCAGAATTGACCAGGTCGTCCTCTGCATTTTCCTAGGTTCTGACGGGCGCATTGCCGCACGCTGGGCTACCCGACGTTCAAATTCTGCAGAAGGTCTGCAATAGCGTTGACCCAAAGGATCCCGTTGAAGACTGGGACCAATTTCCCCAGATCTCGGGCTCACTTGGTAGCCTCCTGCAGGAATGTTGGTCGCGGTTGCCGGAGGCGAGGCCCACCATGTCGACGATCGTCCCGCGATTGACCGCCTTACTCAATTCCCTCGAGTCCTAGATTCGCCTATTCGCGACTCCTGCGGACGGTCGTCCAGCAAAGGGTCGAACTCGAGTCCGCTATCAGGGCCACCCGTGCCTTGGGAACGACCGACGACGGAGTCTCCTTTTTTTTTTAACGTATTGCAAGTACATCCCTTCATGTATCTTAAGGCTTGTTGGGATATTGGGAAACGAATATAATTTGATCGATTTGACTGCGGTAAATCTGTACGTAAGAGCAAACACCCCAGAGTATACATTAGTGGCAGCTGTGCAAACAAGACCCTAGAAGCACTTTAGTGATAAGAGGGCATCTCTCTTACCGAGTCTCAGAGATCAGAAAAAATGCGGGAAAGAGACGAGGTCGACGATCTTGCTCATAATCTCGGTGATTCCCGCTTTGGCCTTAGCGTCTTACTGCCTTGGCTCAAGTCGAAAGGGGAGGGGCCGACTGAGTGAGGCGCGGTGGATGGCGTGTGACCGTACACAGTATGTTTGCAATTTCGACCAACTCCCCGACCTCTCCTCAGGCCTCAAGTCCTATGCCCTCTAAACTCATCACCCTATCGTACTCCATCTTCATGGTCTGGGTGGAACCCAACAACCTTTGGCATGTCAAGTGACTATCTTCACAAGAGCCGTCAATTCTTCTTCAACACCCGTTCGTTCCATACCGCCTCTCGGACCCATTCCGCGAGCGTTCCTCAACGGAGAGGTAGCGTCAGGTACACCCAGCCATTGAACGTGCTTGCTGGCCAAGCAGACTGTGTTACACCTTGCAAGTCACCCTGAAGACGGGGCATTAGCCTGCATTCGTCGGTGCACCTAGGCTGGGATCGTGGAAGCGGAAAGCCACCTCTCTCGCTTCGTCCTCACTGCGGGTCTTTGAGTGGTTTGCATAAGGCTTTGGCGTTCCAATATTCCGAAGCTGCACCGGATGATGATTTAAGGTGGGCAGAGGCTGTTATCATCTTCTTCACGCGAACATCTTATCATTTCGCCCCACTTTCAGGCTGATGTGATCCACATCCCCGCAGTATTTCTCTCAAATGGACCTCACAGTTTCCGAGTTGCTCATAGGATCAGCCACTGGAACTCGTCTACGTCTTTAGACTCGCTCGCCACCAATCGCCAATAAGCTTTCGCCACTCGCCAATTCTTTAGCTCCTGGTCTCACACTCTGCGGCCTGCAAGCTTCACATTATGCTACACCTAGATTGGGATAGGAGCATCAAGTCAGTTGAACAGGAGCCTCACTCGCGCAACTGTCGCTCACCGCTAACCTTCAAGTCCCCGTCGCAGTAAATCAAGACACGTTTTGGGTACTCTCAAATAATGGAAAAGTCTAAGTATGGAGCCTTCGGAGGTGCTGTTTGTTGAAGCTGCCAAGAATTCAGCAGGATGGGAAGAAATAGTTCAGACAACCAGCGCATCGATCAACACGTTACCGCGCCGAGACTCCTCTATCGCGACTACATTCGCACCTGCAACACCAACAGCCTGGAGTATCTTTTTTTCAGGGAAATGTATCTTTACGTGGAGATACGCGGCAAGAGGGTCGGCTTCAAGTTCCAGCCGTTCTCTTCAGAGATCTGCTTGTTCTGTCCTCAACTCGTAGTGGTCAGTTTCGGATATGACAAAGCAGAGAAGACTGCCTGTCACGAAGAGACGCTTGCGTCATCCGCGAATCTGGGCTTTTTGCTCGTGGGATATTAGGGCCCAGGACGGTCGTCATAACCTCGAACCGTGCTGGAGTCACTGCCATCTAGGTTGCTATTACATGCTTGCTGGCCTCCAAAGTGAGTTCACGTACCCGACCAACGGGGACTCGGCATAATCACTGATTGTTTGCGTGTTCAGAACCTCGCTCTGCCATTTGATGGACCCTTCCTCGTCCTGACTGAATCTTCCGGTGCTCACGATCTTGTCCGCGCCATATTGACCCTACCTATTACAACGAAACGGCATGTGTCAGCCTCGACGTAAACAGAATTCAAGTAACCGCCTTTTCGGTCGTCTACCGGGTCACGAATGTCACTACTAGTCTGGCCTGGAGTATCGCCATCATGACACCAGATGCAGCAATGTAGGAGACGGACGTAGTCTGATCAGCGACTTCCCGAGCTTATTGCACTCCTCAAGGGCCCTGCAAGATACCAAAGCTGCCACGCATGAACCACTTCGCGAGGTTGTCAGCACGACGGTCACGGGGAACGGCTAGAGAAAGACTTATCGCCTTATCCCGCCGAGTACATGAGCACATCTCGCAGATGGGACGTTGCCAACATGAGCTGTGCTCTACTTCGCCGGACTTTTTGGCTCGTCTCCCCCATCCCCGATTTGCAAGATATCGCACTCCAACCCTCTGCCAATGTACTAACTTGATACCGGCAGCACACCTCGCCATGATTTGCGACTTCCGCGCTTCATATTCAGCCGACCGCACTTGGAGATCGCTCGGCCCGAATCCCAAGTCGACAGTCAAGCCGAAGCTACTCAACCCCTCTCACCTCGTCGAACAACTGTGCCGGCGCGAAGTATTTGACGGTGTCCTCCAACCGGTTTCCTGGCCCTTCCTATCAAGACGTCGCAACCGTAATAAAACTGGTAGCGTGTGCCAACTCAGACCCTACTGCCTCGGCTAGCTCATCCCCTAAGGAAGCTCTTAAGACAGTATACTGCTCCGAGCACAACATATCTAGTGATTAATTGATTCATTATATATATCTCATTGCCTACATGTCCGCGTGTGATGTCTCGTTGTTATCACATCCTCGATCACTATGGTACGCGTCGGTGGCGATTGCGACAAACATCCCCACACACTCGTCTTTCTTGTTTGGACCACTCACCGTCCTCAGCTCTTCACTTCTTCCCCCACCCCATTCCCCTCGACCCCCAACCCTTGACGGGTTACACTGCAGGAAGAGAGGGAATTTTTCTTCTTGCCGGTCACTCACTCGCTAAACCTTCCTACATCGTCTCCTTATTCCGCTCGTGACTCGGACGTAGTTTCGATCTAGTCCAGCCACCCTCTGCCCATCCCCTACCTCTCCCTCCCACACTACTCTTCCAGTACTATTGCATCCATGGTACTATTTGGTCTGCTAGACCGAAGATCAGCTCGGGAGAGCACCGAGCCTTCGCCTACCCCTAGCGTTCAAAGCAAGTGGTCCTCCTTCAAGTCCAAACTGTCGAGACGAAGGGGTCAGCCGACAGAAGAACCAACGGCACTCATAAACGCAAGAGTGTCTTCTTATGTGAGTGCTATAGTAGTACTATCTCGATCTAGACTGCTTCTTACTAACCGTGATGTATGTCCAGACCACACCCAACGAAGCTCACCGTCATGAACCTGGCTTCTTCCGAGCGACAGGTTCGCCTGATATGGAGGTATGTCTACTTTGCAATACACTCATGAGTCCTCACTGATGCACCACCAACCTAGCTTTCCTTCCCGCATTCCCCAATGACCCAGCCCAGACACTCCTTGGTACGACCCCCTAGCATTAAATGCATGCAGTTGCTGACCACTCTTACTTCTCTTCTTCTTCAGGATAATAATTCTCTCGGGAGCAGGCCGGAGAGCTCTGCGAGCTCTTGTCCTTTGACACCGAGTAGTGAAGCGTCATCGTCGCTATCCAAATATAACTACATGTTTTTTGCTCCCCTGAGAGCTTCCATGGTCGATGAGACTGGTTACATCGAGCATGAATCTTCCCTACTTGAGTCTCAAGAGGATGACGGTGCAGATCGTGTGGTCGAGTCCCCCCTGCCACAAGCACCAATCGTCACTTTGGACCCCGCGACTCCCGAGGCTCCCGTGAGGTCAGTCGAGGGCATCGAGAGATCTCAGATGCCTGAGTACGAGCCAGCATGCGCTCTTGAGTGCTTTATTGCGAAGTCTCTGTATGGAGGGGACGATATCTCGGCATGCTTGAGGGGTGGATCGGCTGCTCAAAGTCGAAGAGCTGTTTTCCCTAGAGAAGATACTCCAGTCGTCACAAAATCAAGCCAACCTGCCAAGATCCTATTGGCGTCGGACGACGTCGACACGCACAGCGTGACAGACTCGACTGCGAACAACCTCCAACCCGCCAATACGGGGTCAGACAAGAATGCTAGTGACGAGTCCAAACCCACGTCGATCGTCGCACCTGTTACCACCCCCCTCTCGCAGGAAACCTCCCTCGCATTACCGATGAGTACCTTCAGCCCGACTAGTCGAGCTCATAACCTCCGCCAACTTGTGGATGGGGGAAAGAATCAGAGTGCTAGTAGTGAAGCTCGTCCTTTGCTTACCGTTGCACCACGTCTTCACCCCACTTCCTCACACCGGATGGTCTTAGTCACTCCGAAGTTAACTCCTATCCACGAGTTAGTCTCTGAGGAATATCCCGAGTTGATCAGTACTTCGTCATCCTGGCGCGGAAACGACCATGAGAACAATCTGCCGTCCCAAAGCCAGGTATGAACGAAGCGTCACGGACTCCAGCGAAGACGGACTAATATTCACCTCTTGGTAGGACTTTGTCAACCGAACCTTTGCCACCGCAAAACACAAAAGTTCGAGAGTTTCAGGATCCACCAAGAACTGCGGTCGATGGATCAAGATGGAAGCCAATCTGAGTGCTGGTGGCGAGGATGGTGTCTCGCCAACTGCTGCACCGATTGGCTCCGCCCCTCTCTCGTACCCACAGACCGAACAAGCACCCAGTTTCGGCACCTTTAGCATGAGTGGTTCGGTGGGGAACAACTGTCAAACAGTGGATGGAAACCGCAATGAGAGTGCTGGTCCTTCAGTGGCCGATGCACCTATTACTTCCATCCCTCTCTCGCGTCTGAAACCCAGAAAGGTCGCCAGGGATGCCGCACCTCCAGTCTGGTCTCAGGTCTCCCAGCGCGCTCGCAAGATCCAATTGCGTATTACCTCAAAACTGCGTCAATGGGGCAATGGAGCGTCCAACGTGCTTCGAGTCCGCGGTCGGACAGAGTTCGGAGCAACTGGAGGTCGACAAGCCATCCGAAATGGGCACTCCGTGGCCCAGGATACGATGCAGTGGACATTCGATCCTTGGCAAGGATTGGTTCCTCCTTCGGAATCTTCGCTCCAGTAAGTTGGTCCCGATTCCGTGCGCTCGCTCAACTTAGGAGACTGACCCATTTCTCGATAGGATCGACATCAATTATAGTCTCGCGGATCCCTGGCCTTTGCCAACTCAATCTCGTGTCGACCTCGACTACTTCGATTAGATGTAAGTTCAAAGCTCTAGGTCTGCGAATAATTCATTGGTTACTAAATCATCCTCTCTGCCATTCCAGTGCGGACCTCCGTAAATCCCAACTGCATCTCCCACCCACCCTTCATCCTTCACTACCCTCCATCATCGTCATGGCATCCCCATTACCCACTATCCTTATTCTCGAATCCCCACTTGTTGTAACCCATCGTTTCGGCCTTCGCTACGTCACTCTCCAATTTCCGCTTGAATCACGTCTCCAATTGCCTGTTGTATATCGATTGTTCATTCTTCGCAACCTTTCATCATTCGGACTACTTTAGTTCTGTATATTCGTTGTCTCGGTTTCATTCGCCTTGTTGGTGGCGCCTCTCTCTTCTTCGGACGCTTTTTCTCTCTGCTTTGGACACTTTTCCTGATACTAATATTTATTTGGCCGACCTTCGAGGTCGGCCCCCACCAACCGAGTGTGTGATCATCTTGACTACTATCGCGTTGAAAGCTGCACCGCTACTTTGAGTCCAAGTGGCGATATGAACGGGACGCACAGATAGCAAGCCCAGTTTGCGCCTTTCCCTGTTAGACTTTCTCACGGTTGGTATTCGTCACCTCGCTATTCACCCCTCCCGCCGTCACGTCGTGGCCCTCATGGATTGCGGGTTGTTGCGTGATGTCTGGAGCTCACTTCCATCTGCTCCACCATAATCTTGATACCTCAGATTATCTTTAGGATGTCCTCCAGGAGCGAAATCACGAAAATCCCACCATCGACTGGAACCTCGTTCAGGATGGTAAGAAGGACCTGTTGCTGTTCCAGCTTCGTCACACCTTCGTTGTGGTTGGCTTTGCATACATAAAGAACCCACCAATTGACACAGTATGCTGCAGCTGCTTTCCTTTTTATCCCCTTGGCTCGATGTCTCACCCTCCAGCTACAGCGTATTCAACTCCGTGAACCAAGGCGGTCTCGACTGTGACGTGCGGTGAGTTCACTGTCACTGTGTCTCTGAAATCTACTCTCAAACTTTTCCTTCTAGGGGCTTCCTCCGAGACGAGATTCGTGTGCGGAGTCGGGCAAAAAGCGGTTCGGCGCGGTATGTCTCGATCTAATTGGAACGTCGAGAAGTATATCTCAGACGGTTGGTTCAGAAAGATGCTTCCACTCAATATGAGGTACTCGCGGTCGTGGTCGGGCGAGGTGGCCGTCTTCGGGATGTAAGCCAGACTACCAGTTGCCGTGTGTGCATGATCCAGTATTCTGACTTGCTTCTCCGGTCCTGATAATTGTTCTCTGCCGTCGATCTGACGTCCAGTGTGCTCAGACTATGATTACCCGCAGCCTTGTTTCGCACCGGCTATTCCGCCTCCTACCCTTGGAGCATGAAGGGCGCATGCACGTCACTCTAATTCAGGTAGCTCCACGGTCTTATTACCGTCAAAAAATTGGTCGAATTCTCTGACTCATACGATCCAGATCTGTGGAAACCACCGACCCACCGGAGCCTTTTTGGGCCCACGCTCTCGATAACAGATACCTTTGCCCCAACGAGTTTGACGGGTGGTTCAACGAAATCATTGAAGCGCTAGCCACAAGAACGTGCGTTCTCGATGGCTCTGCCGACTTTATAATTTACAAATTCGTCTTCTTTGGTTCCCAGTCTTCTTCGTATCGCGACATTCAAGTTGGTTTTTGATTGTCCTAGAACGGCACCCGTCGCCGAGAGCTCGTTGCCGTGGGGTCAGACCTAATCTGGTGCGTTTGCTGATTACAAACTCAACGCAACTTGCTGTCGTTTTGGGTGTCTGAAGTTAATCATTAATGACATATAGAAAGCTACATCATACATCGTATGCGTCAGGCTCGAACCTGAAACTTCCTGACTGGGTGCAGAAAGGGACTCCGTAGAGTGAACTCTCATTTCGCTCAGAGTCCTCCGCGAAATTCCATACCTAGCTTTATACTGGTTCAAATTTTTCGGGAGCTCCGTACCCAATGCGACCTTGTCCCATGTCTCCCAATCTGAACGTTGCGGAGTCGAGCGCCGGACTAGTCTGAGTTTCTTCACCGCGTAACCGAGCAAACGCGTCTAGATCGCGGTTCCGAGTAATTCCAATGGTATCGGAGAATGATGTTGTCAAATTGTCGGGATTGAAGCGCAAAAATACCAGCACTCCGAATATGAGGGCAAGCGTTACGACGAAAAGGGCAATCTAGC